>VOCN01060802.1:0-69647 GCA_007922305.1 Dermatemys mawii
ATCTCTCCATCTCTTTATCTACCCCCCCTTCACTTCCCTGTCTAGCCGTCTCCATGCACACCCTCTATAAAGTCCACCTAACTCGAAGCAAACCCCTCACTCTATCTAGTTATCTAGCTCGAAATGGTTCCCTGTTTTGTTTTGACACCTAGGGGAGAACAGTTTTCTGTTTCTCTTGAAAACGCCCTGGAGGGTTTGCACTGGGAACACTGCAGCGTGACTGGGCCAGTGCCTGGGAAGCCAGACGTCCCACTCATTAAAGGCTTCGTTTAGTTTCATTGTCCGATCGGAGGGAAACACCAAAGGGGGACAATATGCACGGACAGAGGCAACAAAGAGGTGTTAAAAATCCATCCAGCCGTCATCCTCCTTGATGCCGTTGGCTGTTCAGGCGAGGGAAGGATTCAAAATACCCAATTTGTAACCTGACAGCGGCCCTTTTAACCTTGCACAGAGGCGGCAGCGGCTGGATACAGATGGGCTCCTCCAGCTGGCTCCAGGTGCCACTCCAGATGGCAGGGTGGACACAAACAGAAGGGCTGCAAGTTTAGGGGCAGATGGTCACCTGCGCACCCCACCGTTGGCCCTTATGAACCAAAGCTCCAGGAATGAGGCCTTCAAAAGTGTGCACAGGGGCTGGGGGGAAGAGGAGGGGAAGAATCCAACCAAGCACCTTAAAGCTCCATTTTTCCAGGCCTGCTAGGAAACCATGGAAACACACATTCATGTGCTTTGACTGGGAAACAAAGAGAGGCCCAAAACCTGTGAAGCTGCCTGGGCAGAAAGACAAGCTGTGATCCAGGGCAGGGGTGGATGGAAAGGGCTGAAAATGCTTCTGCAAAGCTCGGCGGGGCGGGAGAGGCCGGGTGTGTGTGTGTGTGTGTCCATGCGAGGCTCAGGAACCGGCCAGGGGTTTGAGGTCACTGTTGATGAGGGTTCCCGCATCTGCAAGGAATAAAAACTGGTCCCGGTTTGGGGCTGCGGGGGACGGGGGGGAATGGAAAGGGCAACAGTCCTTTAAACCCTCACTAGTGCCCCACATCAGGCTCAAAAATGTAAAAAACCAGAGAACTAAGAACAGAAGATGGTTTATTAACCAAAAAAAAGCAGCAATGGTTAAAAAAATAAAGAAGTAAAATTTCCCCAACAGCACTGGAGCCCCCATCCCAGCTGCCTTGTAACCAGGGCTGGGCAGCTGAATATGAACCTGACTAGGAAGAGCCCTGAAACGGACGAGCCTGTTTTCCTTCTTCCCAGGAGCCCACTTCGTTATTCAAACCCTCTTTGTGTTTGGAGCCGGATAAGACGAGGAGGGAGTTTATCAAAGGCAGAAAGGGAAGGTTAGGTGCCCCTCCCTCACTGAAAGTCTAGGGGAGTTGGGCGCTTAGCTCCCATTTATGCCTTTTGAAAACCGTTCCGCCAAGACGGGCAAAATGTCTACACCTGGGTGCCCGTCAGGCGCTTGAGGTTGGATTTTGAAACGGGACCCTGAGATAAGCATGTAAATAACAGCGCTAGATTCTCACAGGCGCCCCTTGGATTGAGTCGGGGAGGGACGCATGAGGGAAGAGTGATACAGAGACTGAGAAGGGAGGTTTGAAAGAGGACACACTGTAGGGAGAGGAGTGGGAAAGAGGAATGGGAATAGGGGGGCTGATCAGCCCCAACTTCCACTGCACGGCTGCGGCAGGTATTCTGTACCCCTGGAACTGGGGCCACTTGTACTGAGGTGTCTAGATAAGGATTTGGGAAGCGAACTGGGAACTCAAACGCCACGGGAAGCCTGAAAACGCCGACCTCCGACGTTTTAGGAAGATTGTGGGTTGGATTCTCCTGTCCCTTATGCTGATGTCGATCTGGAGTAATTCTTTGGGTGTGAACAGATCCACTCCCGATTCAGACCGGTGTAAGCCAACTTGGAGTCTAGCCCTCCAATGTTTAACGAGACAGCGCCCCGTTCAGCTAACGCCGGTTAATTCCACTTCCTAGCTGTAATCGTGGACCAGAGCTCCTGCTGGCCTGGGGTCTGAGCCGGTGGGGGCACTGGGTCTCCACTCCCTGGGGAGCCTGGTGCGCTGCCTTTTTCAGCCTGAAGAGGCATTAATGGAATCTGGAAATTGGATTTCTCACCGATTATGAGATGTGTCTGTTCTGATCAACAGACCAGAAATAATTAATTACAAAGCCAATTATACTAGCATCTAATAAATCACATTTGACACAAATGCTTGCAGGGAGTGAAAAGGCAGAGAGTATGACACACACACAGAGCTCACGGTGGGGCCCACGCCGACCACCCCACAGCGCGTCAGAGAGCTGGCCAGAGAGCTAAAGCACCAAACAAGGCCAGTATGCTCAGAGGATAGTTGTGGGAGCACTAGTGAGCTGGGGTGTGAATCCCGATGCCCGCCCAAGCGGTGAGCGTGAACCCTGGCACCAGTGTGCACAACATGACACTGCTATTTTGAGTGATGGCGAGCAACTTGGAGTCCTAGCTTGAGAGGAGTCGGGGGCAGAGAGCTGGGGCAATGTGCAGGGGAAACACCATTTCCCCCGAGCCCCCGCCTGCAGGCCCGGCAATGGGGCAGGTGGCATCCTTACCTCATGCTTCCCCTTCATCCGGCAGATGCTGATGTCGTGTGGGTTCGACCCCCATGTCAATTTCTGGGTATAAAACCAACAAGGCACTGAAGTCAAACTCAAGCGAGTGGAAAGGCCTCAAAGTCCTGCAGCTGTAGCTGCAGCTGCTCCCCCCTGCCCCGAGTTAGCCCCGTCCCGCCGTAGCCCATCGGTGACATGAGTTGGCTGGGTCTCAGCTCCCTGCATTTGGTGCATTGCTGGGAGCGGCAGGAGCATCTCCACGCACAGAGGGAAGAGACCGGTCCAGGCATGCTGGCCCCTGCCAGTGGGGGCCTGAGGAGCTGGGCTGACACCTGTATCTCAGACATCTGCCCAGGGCTTCTCACTGCTAGGAGTCCCTGGGACTGGGTGATCTGCTGCTGAAGCTGCCGGGAGAGACCCCCCATTCAGGCCTCCACTCGAAGGAGCGGCTTCGCTCTGAGGCCGTGAATAAATGAGGCTGGTCCCTGGCGGAGGCCTGGGGAGCCGGCCCCGGGGCTAGCAGCGCCTGGGAGAGACCTGCAGCTCCAAGGCCTGGCACTTACCCGCTGGTAGCGCATCTCGCTGGCTGTGGCAGGCTCCAGGCTCACGCGGTACAGGTTATCCCTGGGGGGAGAGAAGGAGCGCTAGGCCATCGGGGTGAGTGTTATATACGGCCCTACACAACGCACACAAAACACTCCCCAACCCACACTGCCAGCCCCGCATCACACCTCTAACCCCTCGCTACAAACCTTCCCACTCGGAACACACATCCCTGAATCACCCCCCAAAACCTCCCTTGTAAGTACCCCAATTCATTCCCAAACTCTCCCCACTCATCACATACATCCCTGAATCACCCCCCAAAACCTCCCTTGTAAGCACCCCAATTCATTCCCAACCCCTCCCTATGAACCTACCCACTCATAACACACAAGCAAAAAACAGGTCACCAGCGGTCACCCGCTCATAATACACCTCTCAAACACAAATCCCCTCCCCCAGCACATGACAATCTTGAACACACAGACACACAGGGAAGGGAGGAAGGGTCCCAGTCGGGTGGGGAGAGGGGGAGCCCTGTGCCCCAAGCCTTCCCCCGAGCTAAGAATCACAACTGATGGCTATTTTAAACAGATGCCTTCCTGGGACCTTTCCCCCCAGCGCCCTCCCCATTTCCACCCTGGCTACTGTACACTTTCCAAATGCCCTCACTCCACCACTGCTCCCTTTCCTGCCCTCTGGCCCCTCTCCCTGTCCTGCATGCCAGCCCCTTCCAGCACCCAGCCGGTCCCCACATCCCTTCCACTCCCCACCCCCACAGCTGGTTCACGGTGCCCTCTCCCTTCCCCCACCTGCCTGGCTCCTGCATCAATTACAAGTGATGGTGCATTAATGAACCTCCGGGAAACTTCTCCCTAATTGCTGCCTCCTGGGGTTCTGGCAAAGGAGCAGAGCCGGTCCTCATTAGAGGCAGAGGCCTGTGAGCCGGGGAGGAGAGATGCCCGCAGGTCACTTTGCTCAGCCCAATCAGGGATGTCTCTCATCCCCTGCTCATCTGAGGCCTGCCTCCCCTTCCCTCCCCTCAGTGCCAGACAAGGAGTCTAGGGAGAGAACGGGGCGAATTGCGCACACCCGCTGGGGTGATGGGGTCTGGGTGACAAATCAGGGCACGGCCAGGGGAACGGTTGTGGGGCCAGGCTGCTTGGTGCTGGCTGAGAGCCCTGGGGTGCTCGTAACTCCAGGCCCTGGGGAGACAGGACATCTCTGCTGGGACCCCAGCCCTAGATGGAGGCCCCTGTCCTCCTGACGCCTCCAGCCATTGTGCCCCTAACTCCCCATACAAAGGCTGCCCACACTACGCAATCCCGCCCGGCTCTGTGCAACCTGGGACTGGCCCCACCCCATTAAAGCAGCTTCGGGCCACCTACTACAGACACTGGGTACCTGTCCCCTGTTACTGAGAGATGGTGGGGTGGACGGGAGTGGGGGGGGCTGTTACAGCACCTATTGGGATCACTGGGATGGGCAGAAGCCCACCCACATCCAAAAGCCCCGCCCTCACAGCCTAAGGGGAGAAGCCACCAAACCCAGTCATCCAATCCTTCCAGGGGACATGAAATGAAAAATCAGGGAGGGGAGTGAAAGTGACAGGGACAGATGCGGGAATCCAGAGGGGGACCCCGGCCAGAGGATCCCGGTCAGTGCCCACTGCTCCTCGAAGGCAGCCAGGGAGCCAGTGGACACGGCCCAGAGGAACTCCTCCCGGAGACGTGCCTTGAGGGAGGATCAGAAATAGGCTCCGCTCTCACAGAGCTCCCCCACTCCTCCCAACCCAGCTTCCTCCTCCTGATAGGGTGGACGGCCACCTTGAGAAGGGGAGGCCGGAGGAGGCTGACGAGGAGGTCTCGTGGCTTCGCGGGGCTATGGACGGGGTGTGCATAAATCAGGAGGTGCGGGGAAAAGTGCAGCTAGACTGGAGGAGGCTCTGGAACAGCAGGAAGAGGGGCTGCAACCTGGTGCCCTCGATGGAAAGGCCCCCAGGGTCTCCCTCTTGCTGCAGAAGGGGCAGGTGCCGGGGGAGGTGGGGAACCATGCCAGGGACACAGCCGAGCTCACAGCTCTGCGAAGGAGCCTCCAAGTCATATCCCCAGTGGGCCATGGGACCAGGGTGGCGAACAGGCTGGCCCACCAAGGCTCCCCGCCCTACGTGGGGGAAAGTAGGTCCTGCCACTTGGTGTCGGGGTGGGACACAAGGGTGAGGAAGTGAAGGGTGTGGAGTGATTTATGAGGAGAGGCTGAGGGAACGGGGATTGTTTAGTCTGCAGAGGAGAAGAGTGAGGGGGATTTGAGAGCTGCTTTCAACTACCTGAAAGGGGGTTCCAAAGAGGATGGATCTAGGCTGTTCTCAGTGGTACCAGATGACAGAACAAGGAGCAATAGTCTCAAGTTGCAGTGGGGGAGTCTAGGTTGGATATTAGGAAACACTGTTTCCCTAGGAGGGTGGTGACGCACTGGAATGGGTTCCCTAGGGAGGTGGTGGAATCTTCTTCCTTAGAGGTTTTTAAGGTCAGGCTTGACAAAGCCCTGGCTGGGACGATTTAGTTGGGGATTGGTCCTGCTTTCAGCAGGGGGTTGGACTAGAACCTCCTGAGGTCCCTTTCAACCCTGGTCTTCTATGATGAGATGAAGTGAATTAATGTTGGGAGGTGCATCCACAGCGTCCCAAGCATGTCGGTAACTCCGTTGCTCCAGCCCTGCCTGACCCGGCTCTGGGGGGATATCACCCGGCTCTTGCTGGCCATTTGTTTCTCAATCTGGCTTTTTATGCTGATTTATGGGGCTGGTTTCCACCATAATCGGTGCCGTTAAGTGGCAGCCTTGGATGTGAAAAGTTCGCTGTCTAAATGCTGCTGCCGGCGTGTAAGTGCCGAGGCAAAATTATGATTCACGGAGCCGATCGGGGAGTGGGTAATTTATGCTCTGAGTGGCCAGATCTGTTTTTATTCATCTCAATTAAACGGGGACGGCAAAAACCGATACATTTGGGCTAATGAATGAACAAGTTAAAGACGCATTTATATTTATTTGTGTTCTAATGCTCCTGCGCTAGCGGGCCTGGCTCAAAGCCTCCAGACAACAGTGCCAGGAAAACATTCTCGTTTCAGCACCGGCCAGCAGGGGGGGCCCAAACATTGCCCCAGCCAAGGATCGTGCTGGGAATATGCTGGGCAGGGCCCCAGGGCCGTCTGCTTTAGGGGAGCATGACGTCACCCTCCTATTTTAACACAGATGCAGCATAGAGAAATTACAGTTCCCAGCACGCATTGCTCAATCTGAGCAGTAAGCCGCTCACAGAAGGATGCAGCACTGCATGCTGGGAATCTGTCGTCTTCTACAGCCCACATCTCCCCCACAAGGCGAGGCAGAGTATTGCATGTTGGGACCTGCAGATTCTGGGGCTCACACGCTTGCTCAGGTCTAGGTGGAGCATTGCATGCTAGGACTGCGGACTGCCGTCTAGATCTCTGTTCCTCCAGATTGGGTGCAGCCTGGACAGCAGCAGGGCAAGATTCTCCTCAACTAACTGCCTGGCCAACAGGCCACAACCCTGCCCTGCAGCCATCAGCCTCCAGGGCTCAGTCAGCCCCAGGCCTCACTGCAGACCCAGCTGACGGCTGCAGCGGGAGTTATATGAGGCAGCCCCTGATCAGGGCTCAGACCGGGCTGGGCTGCCATGGTTCTGCAGGGCGGAAGGGGGAGCCTGGCTAGCAAAGGTCAGCCTGGAAACCAAGGCGGTGGGAGAGTGGCAGGCCGGGGATATGGTCTCTCTTTCCACAGAGACCTGTGGCGGGGAGGCTGGGTGCTACCATCACCAATGCAGTAATTGCGGCCATCTGCTCTCTCCCATCGGGATGGCTCAGGGGAAGCCATAAGAACAGCCATTACCACATGGGGGGCTGGACCCATCTCTGGGGGACCTCAGCCCATCCTCCACTCTCATGAGCATCCTCTCTCCCCCTCTCTTCCAGTAGGCTGCCGGTTGCCATGGCGATCTTGCAGGGCGCAACCTCCCCAGGTTCTCAGGGAGGGGGATTCAGACTGTGGAGAGCACCCCCCACACCTGTCCCTTCCCCTCCCCCCTGCCCTGGCGTCTGCATCCCAAGCCCCCTCTGCTTCTCCAAGTCCCCCACCACACATTTGCCCTGTCCCCACATCTTCTCATCCCTCTGCACCCAAGTCTCCTCCTGGTCCCCTGAGCCCCCCAATCCCCTTTCATGCCTCCCCAGATCCCTCTCCTCCTTCCTGTGCTGCTCCCCCATTTCTTGCCCTGGCTCCCCAAACTCTTCTCTTCGCTGAATCCCGTGTCGTGTATCTTGGGGAGCGGGCGCCCAGAGGTCTCTGGGGGGTGGGGCCCCGTTCGAGGGGGGCACCCCGCCCAGAGCAGGGTGCGTTACCTGTCGCCGATGTACAGTGTCCTGTTGACCTTCAACATGCGCTGGATGTTGAGTCGCTCGGCCCCGCTGCTGTCCGGGCTGGATAAACGGCTCAGCCCGCTGCCCACGAACACCGAGTAGTGCTTCACGTCTGCCAGGGGACAGTGGCGCCCGTCAGTGTCCCTCTTCAACAGCACCCCCGCTCTTCCCCCACTCCCCCTGGACCCACAGCTCCAATCCTGCCCAGATCACAGGTGAGAGCCCCAGGTGAGCCAGGGGTTCTCTCCCATTGGCTTTGACTGACTAGACAGGGGTGAGGCTCTGCACCTGCCCAACTCTCCTGATGCCCCTCAATCCCAACCTGCAGACACCCCCCCGTCTTTGGCTTGGAATAGCCTCCCACAGCCCCTCGCTCTGCCAAGGCCCTGCCAAGCAACCCCCAGTCGCATGCCAATATATCTGCCGACTTAGATGCCCTGCACAAAATGCCCCTCTTCCTGTTCCTCCCTGCTCAGCAGGACCGGCCCCCTTGAATGCCAGTGTCCCACCCGGCCAGCACCAATCCAGCCTCCTCACACCAGGGCAATGCGACCTCCAAGGCAACTTCCCGCTGGGCCCCAAAGGCAGCCCCCTGTTCTGTCAGCGTCCTGCCGGGCAGCCCGCCCACCCCGTGCTCCCCTGCATCTGCCCCAGCGTCCAACGTGGAACCGGGGTGGGGGAGGATTGGTGAGTGAACGCCCCCGCACTGTAAAGTTACCCAGGGTTGGCCAAGGGCCCCTCTGGGCCACCTTGGCACCAGTCTCTGCCCCCCCCCCAAACTCTTCCTTGCCCGATCCCCCCTCACTTCCACCATCTCTTGCTTACAGTCTCCGGGGGCGATGCTGATGGGTCCGGGCTCTTCAGGGAACAGGGCGTCAGCTGCCCCCTCCAGCAGCAGCAGCAGGATGAGCAGAGCAGTGGTTGGCGTCATGGTCTCCGGGAGGGACGGGCGCCCTTCACACCTGCGGAGTGGGGTGAGGGCAGTGGTGGTCAGCAGCCAGCAGGGGGCAGGCACAGAAAGCCAAGCCCCCCTCCCGCCACCCTCAAAAGGCGAGAAGGGGACGGGGCGGGAATGTCCGGCCGTTCCAGTTTCAAAGACGCTAATGAGAGCAGCTGTTTGGCACCATCATGGCCCGCAATGGGGGGTGGGGAGGAGGCCCGGCTCGGGTTTCCCCCTGCCTGGGGGGCCAGCGAGGAGGGGGAGTCAGACAGACGCCAGGAGAGGGGGAAGCTGCATGGGGCTGGGGACCCTGGGGTTCTAGCCCCAGCTCCGGCAGGGGAGCGATACTGCAGCTAGGGCAAGGGGGCTTGGGAGCCAGGACTTCTGGGTTCTATTCCCGGTTCTGCTGCTCACTCATGGCGCAACCCCAGGCAAGTCCCGCCCCCTCCGTGCCTCAGTTTCCCCCTCTGTGCCAAAATGATGGGGACTGGGAACTGCTCCATTGTCCCAGCACTGTAACTGCCCATGGTTGTTCCCAGAGGCAGCAGGGAAAGAACCCGGACTCCTGTGCTCCCAAAGCATTAGCCCTGCTGCCGGCTCCCCTCTTGGGAGCCGCTGAGCAGCGTCCCCTCCCGGGGGGAGCCCAATGCTGCCTGAGGCCGGCTGCCAGCCCTTCTCACTAAGGGGGGGGGGCACGGGGAGGCCTGGCTGGGAAACTCACTGCTCTTCCCAGGGGCCCTGGATCCCAGACCAGACCACAGGCTCCCTGGCACATCGCGGGGGCTTGGGGCAGAGGTTGCAGGGCGTGGGGCCAGGAGCTGCTGTCTTTTGCTGATGGAGGCGGCCCCGGGTGGGAGGGGATTGTTTCTTTGCAGGGGGAAGGAGAGTGGCTCATTCCCAGACGAAAGAATCCCAAATATGCTGGGAAGAGCTGCTCTTTCCATGGCCCGCTCAGCCCCATCCACGCATCACGCATCCCTCGCTCTCCTTCCCTCTCCTCCACTTCCCCCTTCCCTCTCTCCCCGGCTCCTCTGGCATCCCCTGCTCCGGTCTCCCCATCCCTCTCTCTCAGGACAGATGGGTTCAGAGGGGGGCCACGGGAAACAGGAGAATCTAATTTTCAGAGATGGCAGGGACTGGACCGGCCTGCCCTAGGGGCTGCCCCCCTGCGCTTCCCCCACTCCCGCATCCCTGATCATGCCAGCGCTGCTAGCTCCTCTGGGGCTGGCTAGCAGAGCACACCAGTGCCTCGTCCCCGGCGCACCAATCACCTCCACGTGCACGAGTGTGCCCCCCCGGCCTGGGGACTGGCTCAGAACTGAGCACAAGGAGTCCGGAGTCACTGGTCAGCCAGCCCCAGGGAATGTGAACCCCAGGCAGGGGGCTTCCCTCCCACAAAGATACACACACACACACACACACACACACACACACACCCCGCCACAAAGATACACACTGACGCAGTCCACACACAGCCACACCCCCAACCCAAGAGACATGCACTGCACAAACACAACCCCTGCACACTCCACTCCCGTACACACATCACACACCACAGGCCAGTTAGGTATGTAAGGGCACATTTCTCTCTCTGTCACGCACACACACACACACACACACACACACACACGCATACAGCTACCACCAGGCCGATGCACTGCTCCACAGGGACCCCTTCGTCTGGGGCTGCATCCTTGCTGAGTGTAACGCTCCAGAGCTGCCTAACACGGGCAGGGCGTGGGCCACGTTACAGATGACGGCCCTGCCAAGGCCCGGCCTGGCGTGGGCCATCAGGCACTCGGTTCTTGCTCCAGGGAGCCAGGGGAAAGACGGGCGGCACAGGCAGACAGAGAGACAGAGGCAGCTGAGGAGGAAGAGGCTCTCGGGCACTGGGCCGCAGATGATGCCCAGGCCGCGAGATCCTCTCTTCGTGCTGCCCCGGTGAGCTGACTACTACAGGGAAACCAGTGAGGTGCGACCCCTGAGCTCCCACCAGCCTCACAGGCACCAGGCGTCCTGGGTCCCGCTGAGCGTGATCGTGGGCCGGGGCAGTTCGGGTTGCTGCTTCCCCAGGGCAGGGGGAAGAAGGACGGGGAAGCTGGAGAGATGAACTGGGAGAAGGAATGGAAGGGTCCCAGGGTCTCATAAGGACAGCATCCAGGTGCTGAAGCAGGGTGTGGGTTTGCCCCATGGCAAGCAGGTGGGGTGGGGTGATGGGAAAGTGAAATTGATACACCCTCTTCGCCCCTACACTGCCCCCATTAACACACACACCCGCAGCCCCTACATGTACACATCCATGGCCCATCGCATGCAAACATCCACCCGTCCCACTGGCTACCCGCACAGACACACGCCACTCTCTGGGCCATAGACACCCTCCTTGCTACACACTGTCCACTCTTTCTATTCACCCTCCCCCCCCCACTTTCTACACACAAACACACCCGCGTGCCAGTCGCATAGACCACCTCCTCTACTCACACCACTCTCTGCACCCTTTGCACGTACATCACACACACACACCCCATTCTCTACACACACACACGTGCCAGTCACATAGACCGCCTCCTCTACACACACTACTCTCTGCACCCTTTACACGTACATCACACACACACACACACCATTCTCTACACACACACATACGTGCCAGTCACATAGACCACCTCCTCTACACACACTACTCTGTGCAAAACTTGAGGGTGTGTGTGTGTGTAAAGGGTGCAGATTCTCACTTTTCCCCACTAGCCTCCCACAGGAACAATAAAACCCCATCCCTTGCCATCTTGGTGTGATGTAACTTTGAGGGACACAAGCCGAAACCCTCCCTCCCAACATGCTAGAAGCACCACTGAGGACCCAGATGTTACGATACCCTTCTGGCCCTTAGGAAAGGCTGCCCCTGCCTCAAACACTGATTGCCCAGCCCACTGGAATCGCTCACCGCAGCACCCCGATCCATGGCTGACTCGATGGCAGCATATAGTAACTGATGCAAACAAGGAGCTAATGGACAGGGTTCATCAACATATTTATGGAGAGTTACAAAACAGGAGAGAAAAATACAGGGAGGGATAAAGAGAGAGAGAGAGACAGACAGCAAGTAAAGCAGCAAGAATGACCCCCCCCCCACCCACTTCCCATCACTCTGGCAGGGGCCCATCGCTGGAACTGCCCCTGTCCCTGAGGCGGGGTTGATTACAGGGCAAACGTGCCCCAGGGAGGCACTCAGCCCTGCTGGCTTCCATTCCCCTCTCCCCAGTTCAGTCTAGCACAATCTTGGCGTTCCAGATTCATCGCCAGCTGGATCTGAGCTGCAGCGTAATCCCACTGCAGGCGAAACTCATGCTACTCCAGTTAGACGCACGGGAACCTTTAGCCTTTATGGGGGGACTCCTGACTGCTTGCCACAGAGAGGGCTTGGGCCATGCGGCCCCTGAACCAAGCATCTGATGGATTGGGGGGGATGAGCTCCCAACACAGGCCCGGGGGTGCTGAGTTCCTAACGAGTCCAGCCCCAAATCCATCACAACTGAGAGCGCCGTGGAGAATCTGGCCCCACGAAAAGGAGGCGGAAGGGACACAGAGATGCCAAGCCGTGAGTATCGAAGAAACCTCAGCTCGGATTTCCCAACCAACACCTTTTATTAAACCCAGACGAGGCATCCCGAGGTGGCGCAGATCAAAGCAGCTTCCAAAAGCCACGGCTCTTTTCTCACTCAAGGTGACTCAACGCAGGTGCAGGTTAGACTGCTGGTTGCAACACTGGGCCTGTCGGCTTTCCTCTTTTCCAGGGCCTTTTGAGCCAACGGGAAGAGAGCAACTCATGCAGGTACTCCACAACTGAGGAGAGGTTAAAACCACTGGGCGTGTTGAGTCTTGAGAACAAAAGACTGAGGCAGGACCTGAGAACAGTTTTCACATCCTGTGAAGGGATGTTCTGAAGAGGACAGCGATCCGTTGTTCTCCACGGCCACTGAAGGCAGGATGAGAAGCACTGGGCTTAATCCGCAGCCGGGGAGAGTTCGGTTAGATATTAGGGGAAACTTTCCAACTCTCAGGGGAGTTGAGCTCTGAACCAGGCCGGGGAATCCCCATCGCTGCTGAAGGTTTTTAAGAGCAGGTTGGACAAACCCCTGGCAGGGCTGGTCTAGCCTGACATGGTCCTGCCTCAGAGCAGGGGGGCTGGACCAGGCAACCTCATAAGGGTCCTTCCAGACCCTACAGTTCTAAGAGTCGTTGAATGAACTCTTCCCTTGCTGGTGCAGTGGAAAAACCTCAAACGTTCCTGACACCTTTGCACAAACGTTGGCCGAGCTTCTCCACTGGGAGTCTCCTGAAGATCCCCCGCAGCCCTGTCTCATTTTCTTTAGCAAAGGTGCTTATCCAGTCCCGTTACAGCCATATCTGAGTGCCTCACAATCTTGAACGCCTTTATCCTTACAACACCCCTAGACCACAGGCGCCAACTTCCTCGCACCCTCTCCCGCCATGGCCTCACCCCAACTCCACCCCTGCCCCAAAGTCCCTGTCCAAACTCCGCTCCTCCCTGCCCCTATTGGACCCCTCCTCAAATCCCTGCCCAGCCCAGCCTCCTCCCACAAAGTGTTCCACGTTCCCCTTCCTCCCACTCCCTCCCAGTGGAAAACAGCTGTTTTGCGGTGCGAGTGCAGGGAAGACAGAGAAGCAGGACATGGCAGCGCACTTGGGGAGGAGGCAGAGGTGAGCTGGAGCAGGGTGCTCTGCACTCACCAGTTCTTCCCCTTGGGTGCTCCAGCTCCATAGCACTTACAGAGTCGGTGCCTATGCCCTGGACCCTTTATTACAGATGGGCAACAGAAGCACAGAGAGGCGAAGTGACTTGCCCAAAGTCACAGAGGAAGTCGGTGGCAGAGTAGGGATTTGACGCTGGGTCTCCAAATCCCATGCTAGTGTGCCAGCCCCTGGATCACCCTCCTTTCCTCAGACAGTAGGTCCTGCTGCCTCTGGGAGCCGGGGGAGCAAGGAAGCCAGTGAGTGAAATTTTCTCATTAGAACCCAAAGATAGCTCAGCTCTCAGCTGCTTTGCGCTTGTTTCTTGTCTGAAATGCAATCAGATTGGGATGTACAGAGTGTTGGAAAATCAATTGAAATACACTGGAGCCTGCAACAGATGGTTTAATTCCCCCCCCACCCCCCCGCTCCCCTTCATTCCCCTCTGCAAGAGCCGAACCTCCTGGGGGCGAAAGGCTCCCATCGGAGCCACTCAGCTCTCTGGAAGCAAGAGCGATTCCACCAGGCAAGTCTGGGGGTGCCCCAAACTCAGGGAGAAGCGGAAGGAACCGAACCCAGGACCCCTGGCTGCTGTCCAGTTGCTGTAATTAACAAGTAAACAACAACTGAATCGATTAGTCAATTTCACGTAACCAGCGAGCTGAGACTGGCTGAATCAAAACGCCTTCTCCCCTGCCCCGGGTCCTACGCAGAAGAAGCCATCAAGGGTGAAATTGCACAACAGCCCCTGAAATACCGTGCTGTGACACTCCCCCACCCACTCCAGCCCTTCCCTGGGGGGGAGAAAGAGGATGAAGGAGTGTGTGTGCGGGGGGACACACCTAGAAAGTTCTTGCAGCTCAAACTGCAATGGGGCATTGGACAGAGGGATATTAGGGGTGGACAGATAGCGCCCCGCTGCCCTGTCTTCAGGGCTCCTCTAACCCAGCAGAAGGCATTTGCTTAGACAGAGGCTGCTTCCACACTGTGCACTTCCCGCGCCCCGACTCCGCAGTGAGACACGCACCCCGACTCCGCAGTCAGCCGAGACACTCAGACGGCCGGTCCAACAGCCGGGCTCTCGTTCCCAGCAAAGAATGGAACTCGTGAGCCCAGAAATCAGTGACTTTCAGCCAAGCCCATCTTGGGGAGTCCTGGGCTGAGATCTGACGACTCCAGTGGGAGGAAAGGGGTAGATTTTGACAGGAGAAACCAAAATGACACAGACGCTAGGAGGAAAGGGAGCAGAAACCAGTTTACCAGCCTGCCCCACGCATTCTTATGAGGGCTGAGAATCTCTGTCCGCTGGCACCCCTAGATCCAGCCTGGACAGACGGGGTAAGACCCGGCTGGGCTCAGTTAGAGAGGGGGCACGTTCCCCCAGCTGCAGTGTGCAAACCAAGAGCCGGGAAGAGCAGGCCCCTGCCAGAGACCCTATCACACGGACAGGTCACTGATTCACAGCACCTGAGATGGGATCCTCCAGCGATGAGCCAAGACGGGTGACAGGGTCTCTGGTCCCCTTTGCTAACCCCCGTATTCTCCCTCAGGTCGAGATCGGCACACAGGCCATCTTGCGCTGTGCACTGCCACCCCGGGCACCTCCTCGGCTGTTCACAGCCGCCCTTTGCTTCACTCCCACCTCCCTGCCTCCCCTTCCCCTTCATTGTCTTCCCGACAGTGCAACACGCTGCCCCGAGGCCTCCCCCACCCGCCACACGGGGACGTTAATGATACGGGCGCCCATGACAGGCAGCGAGAAGGAACCGGCCTAATTAGAAATTAAAAGCTGCCTCTTCTCACAAAGGGGTCTCTAATATAGGACTCCGGGCACTCAGCCAACTGAACGCGGAGTCGATATTTCATCCCCCTCGCGAGATGGGCGGCTTCCCGGCTGGGAGGTGCTAAGCAAAGCCAGGCTGGGCCGCCCCCCTTCCCGAAAAGAGCTGTCTGGCTCCATAACAAGCCGCACGCAGGGCTACCGCCCCCAGGCACAAAGAACGACCCAAAAGGGGAGCGACCGATGGATTGATTATGAATATTATTCATGAGATCAGTGGGATGAATAGAACATTTGGATTTCCTGATCCCCTGCTCCTGTCAATTAGTCTGGTGACATTTGGGGAAGAGGGATATTCCAGAGACACACGCAACCACACTAGCCAGGCCTTATGGAACTGCCAGATTGGGTCAGCCCCAGAGACCTTCTATTCCTGTCTCCTGGGTCCAATCTGGCCAGGAGCAGCTGTTTCAGGGAAGGTGTGAGAACCCTGGAGCAGGCAGTTATAGGATAAGCTAGGGAAATTCTCCTTATCCCATTAGTTAGAGGTTGGCATCTATCCTGGAGCAGAAAGGTTTATATCCTTCCAAATACACTTATTTATTCATTATTTACTCTATAAATGGTCAGTCCCTTATTAGAATTCTGCTAAGCTCCTGGCTGGAATGGGATCTTGTGGCAATGAGTTCCACAGTCCAACTGTGTGCCATGTTAAAAAGATATTTTTCTTTGATCGCTCTAGGCCCAGCATTTCCCAGGCTGCTTGTCCAATGCCGGACACTTCAAAGGAGGTTTTTAGAAAGCATTGAGCATCTGCCGCTCTGAAAATTGGGCCCCTTTATGGGCTCTGAAGCAGGGCACCCAAAATCGCTAGCCCCTTTCGAAAACCTTCAGGCCTTCATTTTACTCTCCTTTGCCCTTCTCTTGGGGAGACGACCCTATGGCTTCCTTCAGCTCATCGTCAGGCTGTGTTTCCTGTAATACTCACGGGAAGGGAAGATGGTGCCGTGGTTAGGGCAGCTCTGAGAACTAGGGAGACCTGGGTTCAAGTCCCTGCTCTGCCACAGACTGTCTCTGTGACTTCGGGTGAGTCACTCATGGTATGTCTACACTGCTGGCTTGGTGTGGGGTTTTAAACGCCACCCCTGCCCATCCTCCAAACTTGAAGCTGTTAAGGCTGCATTGATTCAGAGCTAGGATGCTCCTCTGCGAATGGGTATGTTGAACTGTGACCTGTCCCCATACTCAACTACCCTGCAGGGTAGAAGTAGCAAAGGCATTGAGGCCTGGCCTAAAGTCAATAGTCCCCCGCCGCGCTTGTGCCTCAGTTTCCCTTGTGTAACACAGGGATAACAACACTGCCCTATGTCACCTGACGAATATATTGTAAGGTGCTCAGATACCAACCACAGGGGCCATCTGAGTCCATGAGCATCAGATTCATTTCCCCCAGCCATTCTCAGACTGTTAGGCTTTCGTTTCGGATTGCAGATCCTCTCAATGTTTCACAAAGGGGGAATTACGAGCCTTCAGACGGAGGCTGACACGGTGTGGTATACTTTGAAAGACCATTTTGATGTACCCAGGGCTGTAAAGGAAACTGAATTATTCTCCAAAGCGTCCAGGGTTGACTTTAAGCATAAAAACATGGGAACGAATCCCCAGTGGAATTCATAACGCGGCTCGCAGAGAAATGAAAAAGACGGCGCTTCATTTGCATGCCAATTATTTCCCCCTTTGTTATCGCGACCGCATCTCAAAGTTTAAGTAACAACTTAAGAAGAGATTGCCTGGCACCGGGTCTGACCTGCCTTGTTTTCATCTTCTGTCTCTTTGCAAATTCCAGGCAATTCAAGATTTTTTTCCCCTCAAAGAAACAGCTTCAGTTGCTCTTTGAAAAATATTTTTCCATTAAAAAATAAAATAACTGACAGGTGTCTGGACATCATAAACATTCCTGCAATAACAAAGCAGAGCCCATCTGCTCTGTGCAGCCTGACAGTGGTAAACTAGGACTCAGAACGCAGCTCTTCCAAGCCACAGAGAGCAGCTTTCCTTGAGCTATTCTATAACAATAAACCAGGATGCAGGGCCCAGAATTTAGGAGCAACCCTACCATAACAAACCAGCAAAGTGGAAGAAGAAACAAAATGAGAACCAGGAATATAAAGAGATTTCAGACGGATGTTTCCCAGGGGTTATTATTCCGAGGATGATAAAAGACAAGTGCAAGTGGGTAGCTTTTTAGTAGTGCGAGATGCTCTGATGGCATCTGTTGAAATACAAAAGCTGCCCCTGAAATAACTCCGTGCCAAACCTCGGAGCCCTTGCCAGCTCAAGTTTGTTTCCATGTGATGCTCAAATAGCAAATACCTGGATCCATATCAGCCTTTTCCCACTGCTTCTGGGGGCTATGGAGCCTTTTGTCTTTGGGTCACCAGTTCAAACCCACCTGGGGCACGAATGCCACTGGTACCTGGTGGCTGCTTGGAATGTGTAGCTGTTCTCCGTCTGGTATCTAGCAGACCCCATCAGCTTTTAATAGAATCCTAGGTCTAGAAGGGACTGTGAGAGGTCACCTAGCCCAGTCCCCTGCACTCAAGGCAGGACTAAGAATTATCTAGATCATCCCTGACAGGTGTCTGTCCAACCTGCTCTTCAAAATCTCCAGTGATGGAGATTCCACAACCTCCCTAGGCAATTCCAGTGCTTAACCACCCTGACAGTTATGACGTTTTTCCTAATGTCCAACCTAAACCCCCCTTGCTGCAATTTAAGCCCATTGCTTCTTGTCCTCTCAGACATTAAGAAGAATTTTTCTCCCTCCTCCTTGTAACAATCTTTTATGTACTCGAAAACGGTGATCATGTCCCCTCTGCTCCCGACTAAACAAACCCGGTTTTTTCAATCTTCCCTCCTAGCTCATGTTTTCTAGACCTTCCGTCATTTTTGGTGCTCTTCTCCAGACTGTGTCCAATTTGTCCACATATTTCGTGAAACGTGGCGCCCAGGACTGGACACAATGCTACAGCTGAGGCCTAATCAGCGTGGAGTAGAGCGGAAGAATTCCTTCTCGTGTCTTGCTTACAAGACTCCTGCTACTACAGCCCAGAACGATGTTGGCTTTTTTTTGCAACGGCATTTCACTGCTGACTCATATTAAGCTTACAGTCCACTGTGGTCTCTGTTTCTGTGAGCCTGTATCCTAGGGAGAGCGGTTCTTGGGCCTGCTAGCAGGAGGGCCAAGACGCAAAGGAGCGGGGGAGGCTGAATTCCCCCCTCATGCCCAGAAGGGGGAATAGCAGAGTTTAGAACTCAGGACCCTCTGCCCAGATCACTGCTCCTCCTGCGTGTCTGGCTCTAGCCAGCCAGTTTGAAAGATGCTCGTAATCATTAAAGCAACGATTGAAGCAGCGCCCTAGATGGCAAGCTGCAGGTGTTGGTGAGTCCCGGGGAGTCGCGAGCTGTACACACGTGCTCACACGCA
Organism: Dermatemys mawii; assembly: GCA_007922305.1. Classification (NCBI taxonomy): domain Eukaryota; kingdom Metazoa; phylum Chordata; order Testudines; family Dermatemydidae; genus Dermatemys; species Dermatemys mawii. The sequence goes on from VOCN01060802.1 coordinate 18,540, forward strand.
TACACGCACACTCACGCCCTCCTACACAAACGTGCACATTTCACAGGCATGCACATAAACTCTCACTCACACACATTTGCAGCCCCACGACGCATCTTCTCTCGCACACTCCCCCGCGTATCCCAGTACCGACATGCATGTTCCTGCAAAAGCCCTTTCGCCCATGCACAAAGGCACACACCGTCACAGAAGCGCACACACCTACGGGCACCTTCAGTGATGCTCGTTTCACAATCGCGTGCACACACCTCCCTGCACCGTCACACTCCCACGCCTACATTCACGGCGCATAGACACACTCACACGCCTGCTCATGGGTGCACATAGCATGTGCACTCCTGCTCACGTTCGCACGTGGACCCCTCCCGCCCCCACACACACTGTTTCACACACTCCTGTGAAAGACGCTCTGAGCAGGGAGCATGAAGGTCCGTGAAAGTCTCCACACTAATGGCTGGCGGCGTCTCTTCCCCGTGTCTTTCCCAGCCTCCTTTCCCTGCGTCACCCCTTTGAAATCGGCCTGGCAAACAGGCCGAGCAGCTCATCAGTGGCTGCGGTTCGGGAGGGAGGGAAGCAGGTGGATTTCGTAGCCCCCGGAGAAGGAAGGAGCGGAGGAGGTGAAGGGAGTTTTGGCCCCGGGCCCCTGATCCTGTGTTCTCACAAATTGACCTCACTGTGTGATGGGGCAGGGCGCTCAATTCTGGCCCAGCCAGCCCCTCCCCTGGCTGAGGCCCTGCCCCGGGGAGATGGAGTCATGCACGCCCAGAGAGGGGTCTCACCACGGCAAACAGCCTTCTAGGGAACACAACCCACACACATAACGCAACACCCACCCCCTATCCGCCTCAGCTCCGCATGTACACCTCACAACACCCCACCCAAGTACACAAAACCTCCCCCCAGTCCAACACATACAATGCAACACCCACCCCCACATGTACACCCCACCACACCCCACCCAAGTACACAAAACCTCCCCCCTGCCCAACATACACACAGCCCCCCCCACAACCCAATATGCGCAGTCCCCTAGAATCCCACTCCAGCCCAATATACACAATGCCCAACACTTCAGCCCAATAACACAACCCCCTCCCAAAATACATCCCCCAGCCCAACACTCAACCCCCACCCCAGCCCAGTATACCCTCAACTCTCACAACACAATATACACAACGCTCCCACAACACACCCACCTGCCAGGCAAACATGCCCCACTCAATACACCCACAAAAACATAAAACAACGCCCTTGCCTCACACACCACAAACACACTCCATCCAAAACAACTCAAAACACCCCCACATGACTTAATTCCTCCCGTAACACAACACCCATGCCTCATTTAGCCTCATGCAACGCACATCCTTCATGCCTCACATAACACATCACACACAAAACACCCCAGCACCTTCCACACAGCCCCCACACATAACACAACCCACCAGCAATGAGTCACTCCTTCTCCAGCTCCCTCTCACTTCTGATCCGCCCCCTTTAGTACCTGACAGGTAGTGTTATCCTTTACACACGCACACACACACACAGGCACACACAGGCACACACGCACACGCTCAGTACAGCCTGCGCAAATGCCAGAGGGGTGTTTGTGTGCGTGAGTGTGTGAGTGTGAGTGTGAGAGAGGCTGAATGACACAAGGCAAACCCTCACTAAGGACTGGAGACGTATTGCACAAGGACTCTGCCTGCTCCGTGCAGCACAGCGCCCCCTAGCGCTGCACTAGGACACTGGGGTCAGCCCTGACTCACAGGGCAAAGTGCCCCCTACTGAGCCAGCCACCCCACTGCCCGCAGCACAGCCCCCCTGGCCCCAGCCCTGAGATCCACACAGACTCCCCGGGGGAGAGGTTTTGTTCACAGGCCTCCAGACCCAAAGCCAGATGCCATCGCCACCCTGCTTAGCATGTGAGCGCCAGCCTGGCTTGGCACATGCCCCGCTGAGACGCGTGGAGCCAGGGAGGGTAAACACGGGGTAGGCGTGTGAATACACAGAACCAGCAACTGCCAGGCGCCCGGGGAAGGACGTAGCCACGAGCATGAAGGGCTGCGGGGGATGGAGCCGCCTCGAAATAGACGCCGGGGCTTGAAAGTCACCCAAGCATCGGTCTCTTCGCTCTCCACCCCCTCCGCTTTCGGAAAGCCCGACACGAACACCACACTCGGCTGCCTGCCGAATCAGGGACTGGCAGCTCGGTTAATTTCTAAATCAGAGGGACGGGGGATCTGAGAGGTGGAGGAAGGAGGGGGATGCATGTGGGGGGCGATGGGGGTTCTGTTGACAGGGAAATCAGCCTTTAATTAATGAGCTTGTTAGAAGAGTCTGAGATGGCAGACAGATACCTCGCTGCTACTCAGCGATCTGTCAGGGAGGCCCATCAGCCACGAGGCAGCCAGTTCTCCCTCCGGCTGATTAGATCTGCAGAGCAGAGGGGAAACTCTCTAACCAGCCTTCTCAGGGGCAGGAAGAGACTGTCTGGATCTGCGGCATGGATCCGGCCCAAGCGTAGCCAGCCAGCTGCTGAGCACAGGTCATGTGGGGAGCGGCTCCGACGACACTCGGGGATTCTGATCTCGCACCCGTTGAAAAGTGGAATCACCTAGAAGTCATTAACCGAGGGCTTGTCAACACGGATCGTTGTCGTGTGGCAAGGCGGGGGATGAATCTACAGCACACCAGCTTGCCACGCACGAACGCCCCGTGCGGACACTGCTCCAGCGCACCGAAAGTCCCAGAGTGCACCTTGGTTAACGCTGCACGTGAGGCACTCCGGATTTACACCGGTATAACTGAGATCAGCTGACCCACATGGCCTTGGGGTTGGTCTTTGCATGTGTGGGCCTGTGATTTGCGGTGCTTGTGGTCCTTTACCCATACAGATGCTCTGCCAGGGTGCAAGGGCTGGGTGTCCTCTGATACGTTTGTGCACACTCAGACATTTGGGGGGGCACATGTGTGCAGCTTGAAAGCACTCCGTGCACACTCAGGGAACATGTGGGTGTGCTCAATACACACCTGTGAGCTCAGTTAGTATATCTGGCAGGTTTTCCATGCACACTCCTCTACTGCGTTAGTTTACTATCCTGTGCACGATTGTGCATTCTGTGCGTGTTTTGTGCGCCCAGGCGTGGTGAGTGCACTCTGTGTGGCTATGCATAGTGGACGTGTGCAGTTTATGGCTGTATTGTGGGTACCTCCCAGGCGAACTTCTGCATTTTTGGGGTACCTTGTGTGCGCAGGCATGTGATTTACACAAACGGGCTGTGCATGGGGGCACTTCACTGATGTCTCTGGGGCACCTGGCAATGGCCACTGTCGGTAGACCGGATACTGGGCTAGATGGACCATTGGTCTGACCCAGTATGGCTGTGCTTATGTTCTTACAATCAGGGCCAGGTTAACCCATCATTGAGCCCTGGGCAAACACACGCTTTGGGCCCCGACCTTCTAATATGAAGGAGGAGAGGTGGAAGGAAAGAAACAGAAAGAAGGGAAAAAATACGCACCAGTGATGTTCCCTCCCCGATCTGTCCCTGCAGTAAATGCCCATCCCAGGCAGCAGGCCCGGCTCTGTCGGGGATGGCCTAGCGAGCCTCAGCCGGAGCTAATCTGCCCATGACCCGAGAGAACGTCACTCACGTGAGCCCCTGGGGGCCAGGTCGCAAGGCAGCTCAGATCCAGGCCGGCCGCCCCTCCGTCACGACAGGCGAGAAACCCCCAGGGGCAGACAGGGGCCGAGAAGACACCCGCTGGCCCATCTGTCCACAGCCTTCCCTCCTGTTTTCCCTGGCGTTCTCTGGCTGTCTGGCGTACGGTCCACAGGGCACCCGCAGAGACCAGGGCAAGAGGGAGCTGCCCCCTCCCCCCGTTCAGAATGGGGCCCAGCAGTCCGGGAAAGACGCCAATCCTTTCGGAGCCGACAGAGATACGGCAACAGCAGGTGAGCCGAGATTTAATGTGTCTTCCGCACCCGGCTACTTGCAGCCCCTGCCCTGCCCTCCTCACACACACACACAAACACCAACCACACACACGGGTGCGTAATCAAAACAACTGCACACGTCCATTCTCTCATGCACACACCTTCCACACAGACACACACCTTTCTACACACGTACATTCACACACACCCAACAGGCACACCCTCTCTCTCACACACTCAGACCCCTTTAGATGCAGCGCGTTCACACGGACAATCTGACCATTCTCAAATCAGCCCCGCACACAATATATTCAGCGACATCTTTCCACCCACACCGCCAGTGGTGGTGTTCCCTGTCTTACAGTCACACCAAGGGGCCCTGCTCAAACTCGGGTGCTGCACAGACGCCCAGCAAGAATCACCAGCCAGCTCAAGTGTAGCTTGACTGAGCTCTGTAGCAGGGAACAGAGGCTAAGTGACATGACCAAGGTCACTTGGGGAGCTGGGAACGAGTCCTGGCTCCTAGCCCAGGGCTGTAACTACAAGATGATCCTTTGCTGTTAAATGGCCAGTGCAGGGTGGGGTTAGAGCCATGTACCACCAAAGCCCCACCCCCATGACCATGTCGCTGGCTTGTTACCCCTGTGGGGTCCCTCTCTCCTGACTGCTTGGCTGCCTGATGGCTTCTCGGGCTGCCCCCTGCTCAGTGGGTCCCTCTTGGCTCCCAGCCAGACCCTGGGAGCGGCTCCGGGTGGGAAAGAATCGGAGCTGTGGGCTAGTTCCCCGCAGCTGCCGTGGTGAGCCGGAGAGCGACCGGCTCCCCGTGGACCCCAGCCCGGAGACTTGCTCTTTGCCTGGGCCGTTTTCTAAAAAAGCCATTATCAACTTAATTGCAATAATTAAAGGCTCAGTGTCTCCCCCCAGGGCGGCCATTCCCGGCTTTTGCCACCTGTGCTGAATTATTGGCCCCTCTCAATGGGCCCCCCAGGAGAAATTGAAGCCTCCTTTTCATTTACCTGCAACCTTTTACTAGCTGCCTGAGACTCCTCGTTACCCAGACGAGAGCTCCTGCTCGGAATCAGTGCGCACTTACCATGTCCTCCTCTCTCGCCTCCCCCAACCTCCCTCCTTCCTTCCCAGCACCACTTCTGCCCCATCCTTCCTTCCGTCTCTGGCCCCCTTCCTCTCTAGGCTTCATTTCCCGCCTGGCTTCAGGAAGCCTGGCAAGGTGCCGGGGGAGTTTTTTGCACACGGAAAGGGCCGTGCCGCGTGCGTGCAGGAATGTGCACACCACAGGCCCCCGCGCCACGTCTGCAAAACACAGGAGTGTGTGCAGGACACACCCATGAAGGGGGACCTGTGGGCACTGCTCATATCTGCCGTGCCTGCAGAAGGCATCCGGTCAGCGGACACATGGGCAAAGCAGGCACCTCCCAGAGCGCTGCTCAAATGCACAAGAGGACCCAGGACCGGCACAAGTGTGCATATGCAACACACCCACATGGCGCCGGCCAAACACGCGGGAACAGGGGGAGATGGGCCACAAGAGCTCACCGAGGTGTACGGAGCACAGCTCACGTGCTGGACACACCGGCCAAGCGGGAGGGTGCATTCTTGGCCGCTGGTGCTGAACCAGCTGCCCCGCTTCGTCCCGGGAGCTCTCTGGGGCTCCCTGGGGCTACGTCCCAGCAGCTCCCTGGGGGTACGCAGGGTTGGGAGGCACCTGTGAGGACGTCTTGTCCGTACCTGCTAGGGACCATCCCTCAACTCCACCAGCCTTAATTTCCTTCCTTAGCCTCTTCACTTAAAGCACTAGGCAACGCTGCCTTTTGGAACACAGAAGCCGCCACACTGGCTCGGCCCACAGGTCCAGCATCCCACCTTCTGCACTATCCCCCGCTGATGCTTCCAAGGGAGATAGGCTCTTCCCTCCTCCCCACATAGCCCCCTGGAGGGTGTGGGGACAGACAGGAGAGCAGATTCCTTCCTGACCACTCCCCTGCCTGAGCTCTGAAGCCTGCGGTTTGACGACCCTTATCATTATCTTGGCTCACACAGACACAAAATGTTATTGAGAGTCATAAAAATTACCCCCGCCGTGTTTTAAAGCCCAACCGCCCATCACCTCCCCCCTTCCTAATGCAGCTTCGAATGGCTGGCCAACCCCCAGCCCACCGCCTCCTCCTCTGCCACCATGTTCCTGCCCGATCTTTAGCCACTCACATGCCTCGCTCCCTTCCTGCACCGCAGCAATCCGGTGACCTTGCAAATGAGCCTTTTGTGTGCGTCTGTGTTGGTAGCTTCCTCCAGTCCGGATAAATCACGTCCCCCTCCACCAACCCTACGTGTGCACAGGGCTCTGCTTAATTAGATCGCTCCTATCCACGCATTCCTCCCCTTCCCCGGTCAGAGCCGCCGGCCCAGCAAACCCCTGGGATTTTCTCCCAATCCTTTATTAATCAGGGGACGGCGATGTCTAGGAGATTCAGTATCAGCCCTAACACGATTTCTTTTGATCCGGCTGTGAAGTCTGTGCAGGTTTTTTTTGCTTCTCTCTTCCAACAAGCACAACCCCAAACCAGGGCTTGCGTCCACTAGCAAAACGCTGCAAATCAAAGGGCAACCTCCATCCTATTCACAGAGCAGCCTGCGGGGGCCAGCCCTAAGGAACAACCCTACCATAACAAACCAACGTGTGTCGGGGGGTGCCCCCGCTCCTTAACCCTGTATCATCAATCGGGATGCAGAGCAAAGCTCTTCTGAGCAATCCTACCCATCCCAGGCTGGCGCGAGGTGCCCTGCCCTGGTGCCCCGCCCTGCAGAGCAAACCCAGAACAAGAACTCAAGTGGCAAGGCAAAGATCTTACCAACAGTGCACACAGCTTTTACCCTCCCGGGGAATCCTACAATGTCAGACCAGGCCTGGCTGCAAAGGCCTCCATGCAAGCTGCCCAGAACTCGACATACTTAGCTCATGAGAACCCAGGGCTCCACTGAGGCGGGAACCTGCCACCCCCCCAGGAAGTGCGCTGCTGCCTTGAACCACTGAAAGGAGGCCCAATCCGCCCTCCCATCTAGCGCTTCCTAGCTGTGCTCCGGGGAGGGAACGAGGGGGTCATTGAGCGAGGACGTGTGGTCTCACGTCCATCCTCGGGAGCCGCCGCAAATTTCAACCAGAACAACAGCCCAGAGCCTAGCGGGAGGGGCTGTAACGCAGCTGGGCCCAGAAAAGTGCCCCCGGTTCCCCAGGGGGTGTCCAGTGAAGCCCCCACAACGGCCAGGCTGGGAATCAGGGCCCCCTTCAATGCAGGAGAATGGGGCAGCGAGGGGTAACGTGAGCCTTGAGCGAGGACGATTGTCTAGGCAAAGAAAGGAGAGAATGTGAAAAGGGGCCAGAGGGGAGGGGAAGGGAGAAGAGAGAGAGAGCGGAAAAAAGGAGGAGAGCTGAGAAAAAAACAGCCTGGGAATGGCCGAACCCATCTGGGGGGGTTTGTTCGTGGCAGCCATGTGTGGGGGATGACCATGTGTGGGGGATGACAAGCCAACGCAATGAGCTCTCCCCACTCCTCGGGGGAGCAGGGCGCCCCAAGGGCAAGGGAGGCAGGCAGGGAACGGACGTGCTCCGACCTCCTCTAGTCCCCTCCAGCAGAGGATTTCAAAGCACCTGGCAGGCTGGGCCGAGCCAGGGAATCGACACCACAAAGGAGACGGTACCCAGGCAATTTGCAAAGCTGGCTAGAAATAGTGGGCTAATTCCCCAGGTGTCTTTGAAAATCGGAGTGCGTGTGTGTGCGCGTCGTGTGTGCACACACAAATACAGCTCTGTGCATGTGTGTCTATAGCCATGTGCGCACCTGGATGTCTCGATAACTGAGTGCAAGGCTGCGTATCTGTGACTGTAGCTTTGTGTGTTTGCAAGTGTTTGTGTCTCTCTAGCTGTGTGTGTGTGTGTGTGTGTGTGGCTGTGTGTGTGTCTCTCACAAGCTATGTGTGTGTGTGTCTCTCTCTCTCTCTGTGCATGTGTGTACCGCAGTGTGCTTGGGGTACTTTTGAGGGAGATGTGCCACATAACCAGAAGCTCCATAAACTGGCCTTGTTAACCCCCAGTAAGGTCTCCACCATGAGGGGGGACCCCGGCAACCGCATTTCAGCAGCTCCGATTCCACCCCACCAAGGTAACTGGGCACACACACACCAGCACGGGAAGAGCGGGGGCAGAGAACCCCTCCATCAGCCCCGCTCAGCGCCAGCCTCTGGAGCAGAAGGGGCTCTTTAAGGCCGGGCCAGCTTTGCTGAGGTTAGCTAGGCTGGAGCCAAGTATCAATTAGCTGACACGGTGTTTACCAGTGACACTAATTAACTGCGGGGTGTTAAAGGGGGGCTGCTTGGCTCGCCCGCTCCTTATCGAGCTCCCATTGAATTCCGATCGGGAGCCGCGCCTCTTCTCCCCACTAACTGGCCATGGGCAGAGAGAGCTGGCGGTCTCATTACCCTTACCCCCGCACACACCCCTTCCTGGGGCCTACCTGGGAGGCATGGGGAAGGACGGGGGCGGGTGAGATGGGGAAATGGAGCGATTCCAGGGCAAACATTTCCTCTCCCTGGAAATGCCCTTTTCACCCACCAGGCCCCTGAAATGCCTTATAGTGTATGCCAAGCAATCACTCCACCTCCCTCAGCGGAATGCAGCCACCTCTGGGGTGGAGTACTGCAACTGCTTCCCGGTGGCACAGCAGCACCGTGCAGGCAGGGCTAATTCTCCCAACTACATCCCCGGGGCCTGGGCCAGGCTCGTTCTACCAGGCCAGCACGGCACCGTCCTCACCGCTATTGTTACCCGCGCTAGCTGGAGTTAGGCTAGCCGGTGCATAGCTTTTGCTGCACAGACATAGCCCGACTCAACACGCAACCTTGGGCAAGTCAATGCCCTATTCTGTGCCTCGGTTTCCCCATCTGTGAAATGGGGATGGCAACCTTTCCTCTCCACCGGGCAGAGCCGGAAGCCTTTGGCCATCCCTGTCTGTAAACTGCAATCATAAATCGATGCAAGCACGGCGCTAATTTGCATCATCTGAAGCTCTGGCCCTGCTTCCAAACCTCCTGTAACACCCGCGTACTCAGAAGAAGAAATAAAACCAGAGCAAACGGGCCTTCCAAAATCGGGTCTATTTCGTGCCATTTATCAGAGGAGTCCCATCCCCCGCACCCATCCCAGACTCATTTCTTTTTAACGGGGGAGCTGCCTGTGTCCCTCCTTCACCCTGAAGCCATTAAGCAGCCAAAGTCCCTCTCCCTGGCCTGGGCGACGGTCCATCTCTGTCAAAACCGATTGAAAACTGATGCCTAAGAAATACCCCCTTCCAGTTCAGCACCATGTCATCAGTCCTGCTGGCTCTGGGCATGCGTCAGAGGCGGCTGCAGGAGCCAGCCCAGGCCCAGCAGGCAGGATACGGACAGGGGCTCCAGAAGCTGGGCCTGCTCCTGGCTCTGGCACTCACTTGGCACTTGCCCTTGGTCAAGTCATTTTTCCTCTCCCTGTGTCTCAGTTTCTTCATTGGTCATATACGGGATATTGATCTTTTATCTCCTTTGTAGAGTGCTTGGAGATCTCTGGAGAAGAGGAAAAGGGGTTATTGGTGGGGGACGATCAGCTGAGCAGGCCCAGTTTTTAGGAGGGACCTAGGCCAGCATGTGATGCAGGGATAACGCCCCTTCCCCTCCCTTCCCGGGTATCGTGTCCAGGGGGCAGGTGCTTCCATTAAGAGGCTGATTCACACACGGAAGTTTCCGAGTCAAATGTGCCAGCACCTTTAGCAACTAGCCCCTCCTTGACCCTCGTCAACCGGCAGGTTGCGGTCAGCGTAGACACGACCCACGCCGCCGGGAGGGGGTCTCCCCTCGCTGTGGTTAATCCACCTCCCCGAGAGGCCAGAGCTAGGTGGATGGTATCTGGGGACTCGAGCTGGCTTAACTACGTCACCTCTGGGCAAGGACAGTGCCCAGCCCAGATCATAGTTAGCTGGACAGCGGGCAAGGGATAGGCCCCAGACCAATCCAGAACTGAGCTCTTGTCTTCTCTCTTTGACCATTACAGGAGCTGGGAAGAACCCGCCCCTCCCCTCTAGATACAGGGGCACTCAAACTCCACCCCAGACACAGCTGCAGCAGGGCTCCTTCTAGCTCTGGCCAGGTGCCCTCGGCCTTTCTCAGAAACTAAGCCACGAGGTTCCTAAGTTTCTCAGCTGCGCCCAGCTCTCAGCCCAACCCTGGCAGCTTCCGAAGGCCCTGCCGCTTGCCGCCGATCCTGCGTAGGCCAGGGAATGTGTTTAGATTTAATATCAGGGCTCGGCGAGCGCCAGCCAGGAGACTTGATTCACGAGTCCTTAAATCAACACGCCAGCACGCTGCTCTCCCCACCGGAGCTCGGCGGGCTGCTCTCCAGCGCCTCACGGGCTGACTTTATTGGGAAAGTTATTACGCTTCCCGGCAACGCCAGCCCTGGGAGGGGAGTCAGCGCTGGAGGCAGGACTTCTGGGTTCTAGCCTTTGGATGTAGGAGGGAAGTGTGGTCTAGTGGGTCAGAGACAGGGGGTGGGGGAGAGACAGGGCACCTGGGTTCTCTCCTTTGGATGTAGGAGGGAAGTGTGGTTTTAGAGGTTGGGGGGGGCGGCGGGGCGAGGGAGAAGAGTCAGGACACCTGAGTTCTATCCTTTGGATGTAGGAGGGGAGTGTGGTCTAGTGGGCTGGGGGGCAAGGAGACAGGACTCCTGAGTTCTATTCTTCGGAAGCAGGAGGCGTGTGGCCTTATGGGTAGAGCAGGAGGTGGCACTGTCCTGGATTTCACTGGAAGCTCTGCCAGGCAGCGATGTGAGGGGCATGCTGTTGAATGGTTAGTGCAAGGGGGATGGGGATCAGAACTGCTGGGTCCCATTCCCAGGCCTGAGACAAGGGGTAGTGTTGTCTAGCGGTTGGGGTCGGGGGGGGGCGGTGAAGGAGTCAAGTGACTTGCCCTCCTGCCTCCTGGTATGGCCCCCCCATTCTGTTTCCCTCCCAAGTGCCCACGAAAGGCCGAGCTGCTTCCAGGCCCAGAGAGGCAGGCGTGGGCTGCTGGGGGGGAAGTGGGGGAGAAGACCCCTAGGGGAGGCCCCAGCTGATCAACTGTCACTCGGCTCCTGCTGCGCCCGGGCCCCTCGCACCATGGCAGGTGGCAAGGTAGTGCTGATGTCACTGTGTAACCGGAGCCGGCGCTAATAGCAGCTGTCAGCCTTGCACAGAAACGGGGTTGATTTTTATTCCTGCTGTGACATCGGAGGAATTTGTGTTCCATTGAGGAATCGGGTTACCACAGACCCTGTACCACCGAGTCCCCCGGCCCTGGAGAAAGCCACCCCCTTCTAATGGGGTTTCCAGACAGGGATTGTCCCTGGGGGCGGGTGACAGCAGGGAGCAGGCAGAAAATTACATCCACCCTTGTGCACGGCGTGAGCTCCCGGATTAAAGAAGTATAACATTATGGGGGTGACCCCAGATCCCTGGGCTAAGGGATAGACCAGAGAGCCCTGAATCAGGACTCCTGGTGTCTATTCCCAGTTCTGGGTGGAGAATAGGGCCTAGTGTTTAGAGCGGTGGGGAGTCAGGTCTCCTGAGTTCTATTCCTAGCTCTGGATAGGGGGTGATGCCTAGTGGTTCTGGAGGGGAGGGGCTTGGGAGTCAGGACTCTTGGGTTCTATTCACAGTTCTGGATGGGGAGTGGTGTCTAGTGGTTAGAGGAGGCTGGGAGTCAGGACTCCTGAGTTCTAGTCCCAGCTCTGGATGGGGAGTAGTGTCTAGTGGTTAAAGTCAGGACTCCTGAGTTCCATTCTGATCCTCTTCTAAAGCCATCACCCTGGCACCAGTAAAATCTCCCCTTCTGCACCCACCCCAGGCTCAAGTGCCCTCACAGAGAGAGACCTGCCTGCCAGCCCTTTCAAACAGCTGTGCTCCCCGGCGGCATTGCCAGCCACGTGTAAAACCCTGTGCGGCCCCGGCTGCTGCCACCTGGGTCTCCATCTCTACGCGGCGATGACCGGGGCAATGTGGGAGGTAGCCAGGAAGCCCTCAATCTTATTACAGACGTGTGTGCTGCCAACCGCCTCGCGCTTCTTTTAGAAGCGAAGATGCCCCCAGGGGACCGGCTCAGGAGGGTAAATGATCCGGAGGGAGCCGGAGAGTTAAGACGGTGATTTGACCCACAGCCAATCTGCAGCCGAGAGCGGATTTTAAAAGCTTGGCTTTGCCTATAATGGCTCACCATCCGGAACCCTTCTTAGCCATAGGCACGTTGCGACCAGCCGTAACTTACCGCTGCGATCCGGCAGCGAACCAGCCGACGGGTCCATTTCCCTCCTGATCTACAGCCGTGGTTAGAAGCCAGGTGACTAAGACGCGGCTAATTTTCGATCGGTTCTAGGGGGCTGACATTTTTATCCACTCCGCCTCGAAATAGAAAACCCAGGGAAAAAAAGGAGAGAAAACACACGCAGGCACGCAGCCCCGAGCCTGGAAAGCATTTCGTTCCTTAAAACTCAACTTGCACTGTACTAATGAAAATCCTAGTGAAATCCTCCAGCCACACCAAGAAGAGACTTCAGAGCAATCCGCCAAAGAGAAACGGGTTCGTTAGGAGTCTTCTAACGGCAGACAGGCTATTCAAAAACATACAGGGCCTCTGACATATTATTTATATATCTAAATGACTTCTCTTTTAATACGGATTTTCTTTGAGGTTTAGGGTCATTTGCATATTGGCATTAGTTACCTGGTGAAGGAATCAGCACAAATCACTACAGAGAGACAGCAGTTATGTATGCAAATGAGTCCCTTATAAGCACCAAAAGTAAATGCTCGCACGAGTGCACGCTTGCAGCTGCTGAAAGAGACCCTGCACAGAAAAAGCACAAGCAAGAATGGGTATGCACACAGCCAGCTAGGTTCCTGACAATAACGTCACTTCCGCAGCGTTGCTGTGCTCCGCACAACAGCTACTGCATTCCACCCCAGCAGTGGCTGCATTTCCACAGCGGGGAAATGATTTCTACCCCAGACAATCCGTAAATCCCACAGAGGTCGTCCAGAACGACAGGCACGATGCAGACATTGTTTAGCACCCGTGTAAAGAGGCGGGAACGTTGCCATGAAGCTCCGCGAGCGCGTGGCCTGCTACGTCGTCTCCGGGTTGCGTCCAATGAGGGGGAGCACCAGGGCACCTGGGTGCTAGTCCTGGCTGCGCCACTGTTTCAGTCGGTGACCTTGGGCAAGTCCTGTTAGCCTCCGGGTTTCCCCCTTGGCATAACAGGGCTAACGATGGACTGAGGCTAAATTAAATAACAGACATGCGATGCTTTGAGATCCTTGGACGAAGGGGGCTAGACATGAGCAGTGGGTGGTATGTTCTTATACCTGACCCCACGTAGATCGGGGTTTAATTAGGGACGGTGCCAGGGAGGGGGGTTGGTCCAAGAGCCCCCAATTTCCCTCAAGGGGGAAAATCTCCCCAGGGAAGAACCTGGGAGATTCTCTACGAGGGGAGCCTCACGGGGTCTCACTCTACCCTGGGGGCTTTCTGGTGGGGAGGGGGCAACCAGCCCCTCCCCCACGCTTAGACAAAACACCATGCCATGGGGCCTCCCCAACACAGCCCTCCTGCCAGCCCCCCACGACGCGCTAACAACCAAGCCCGGCTCCGAGGGGCACCCAGGGCCCAGCTGCCACTGTCACTCACCGGGCGCCCTGGGAACTAGGTGCCCGGTTCAAGGCTCCGGCAGCAAAGGGAGGGAGGGTCGGGCTCGGAGGTTTCCGTTTCGCTGGCCCCGGCCCTGCCGTCAAGGGACGGGTCAGATGGCAAGGCCAGGAAGCAGCTGCTCTCCGGCTGGGAGGGTGGGAATGTCCCCCCAGCCAGCTGGCAGGGTGAGCCCTATGACCTCCCCTCCCACCCGGCCCATCTGCGCCCCCCCATTGGTGAGCTACAAACCCCAGGACAGCAGCAGGCTGGGCACCCCGATGCCAGGCGGGCTGGGGATGCCCTTTCCTGAAGAGAGCGGGTCCCGGCCGGCTCTGGGGTCAGGACATGTTCAGGCCTAGAGTGACACTGCTCCGTGGCTCAGAGGAGCATCCCCCCAAACACACAGACGAGGGGGGACCCCGGATTAGCTGCTCTGTGATTCAGAGCAGCGTTCCCCCACTCCGACAGGGGGCTGGGAAGCAGGGCTCCCCGGAGCTGCCTCGCCGGGCTCCCGCCTCCCACCCATGGGGCAGGGGCAGCTCATGAACCCCACGGGGGCTGTGTCCAAGAGGGGGCCGGCTCGCACAGAGGGCCTGCCTGCGCTTCTCCACCACCACTTCCCGGCCAGATCGAATGACCCAGCTCCCGGGCCAGACAGCTCCAGGAGCCAGGGACCCCATGCATCCGATTACAGGATCCACTTACCGCTGCTGTTTATAGGACACCCCCCTTCAGTCCCCCCCTGCACTTGTCAGCCCCGGTATAAAACATTCATCACATCCCACTGCCTGTCTTCCTCCACGGAGATCAAAGCCGGGTTGCGGGGAGGAGGGGGCCCAGGTGTCCCGTCCAGCTCAGGTGATTCCCTTCTAGGCTCCCCTTGTCACAGTGTCAATTGGATAGAGCCGTCTTCCTCGCCTTCTGCCCTGGGCTGTTGCGCAGTGTTCCTGGGCCTCCCTCTGCCAGGCGCCACCCCAGAGGTGGCTGCATTACAGTGGTAGGGGGACACCCCCATCCTCTCCAAATGCAGGGAAAGCCGGGGTCCCAGTCCCACCTCCCCAGCTGGCCCCCTCTCACCCAGCCACAACCCACCACCCTTGGGGACACTTGTGATTCAGGTCAGGGGTTGCTTGCCCAGTGGGTTTGAAAAGGTTTCCAGATACCCTCTGGAATGGGGGGGCAAAGTGCCCCTCCCCTTTCCAACAGAGCCCCCCCATTTCACCCCCACTACTGTAATACTAGAGTACTAGACAGTAAAATCCTTGCATACTACAGTAACTGTGCAACCAGGCTGCAGGGAGCATGAACAGAGAAGGGGCCCCCTGATACACCAATCTGCTGCCTAGAGCCCCCTTAGGCTCAGGGTGACTCCCCTGGAGCCGGATCAGCCCCCTTAGGCCCTTAGAGCAGCAGAAAGGAGCCAGGGCCTGCCCTGGTTACCAAGCAGGAGGCCGGCAGAGCAGTTGGTTTGCTCTCCGTGCCACGGGCTGCCCAGGCCTCGCAGTGCAGAGGGAGGCCCTGGCGGCCTGCCAGAGCCGCATGCCAATTTGCATATTAAATACACCTCAATCTGCATATTAAGGATCAATTTACAGGGAGGCAGCATCTTGAACTTGCACCGGAAATAAGCGCGAAGCGGCTGGACGAGGGGCCCGTTCCCAGGCGGGTCCACTGTGGCGGGGTGGGGGTGGGGGGGTTGGGGAGGGTGTTTGGCTCCCCGGAGCTGTGGTAGCAAAGCATTGTGGGAAGTGCAGTTCCCTACCCACCAGACCTGGCTGCAGGGGATCCTGGCCCACGGCTGGTCCTGAGGAGGAGAGAGGTGTCCAGGGGGGACTCCCCACTGCACCCAGTCCTCACTATCAGCGCAGCAGAAGGAGGCACCTCCCGGGTGCTGCCCCGCGCCCCCAGCCAGACGCTCCCTCGCTCTATTGCCTGGCTGCCCCTCACCCTGAGGACGAGCCGCTCGTCACACTGATGATGCCCCATGTGTCTCTACTGCCAGGCTGCCCCTTGCCCAGAGAACGGGCCGCTCATCACACTGATGATGCCCCATCTGTCTCTTTGGCCCGCTGCTGTGCAGGGACTGGAGGGGCCTGGGCTGAAAACCTCCTGCCCAGAGCACGCTGCCTCCCATCCCCAGACACCGCTCCTCCCTTCCCCACCTTGAGAACCCTCCCCTCCAGGGGACGCCGCTCGCTCTGCCCCAACCCTGGGACATACCCCTTCCCATGGGCACCATGCCCCCCCACCCAGCCCCGGTGCTGCCAAGCTCGGCGGTGTATAATTCACGAGCCCACGCCTGCAGCTCTAGCCCAGGCAGTAACAGGTCCCTCCATAGGCCCCGTGTAAATAATTCAGGAGGCCGCTCAATCTCCCCGCGTAGCCGCTCACTGGATGCAGCCGGCTCCGTGGCTAATTAATTTTAATTACCGGCTTTCACTGTTTGGAAATTGGGCAGGTTTGCGGGGGGAGGGGAGGGGGAAATCCAACCACGGTGAGCTGCAATTAGGGGGAAGAAAAAAACTCCTCGCAGCGCTCGGTGCGTGATTTCAAGGAAATTAAAGTGTCATTTAAAGCGGGCGGATAATGAACAGGGCTGAGCTGGGGAAGGGGGCCCGTGTGGCTGGCTGGGGGAGGTGAGGGGTGGGCACCGGGTGCGGGAGCGGAGGGCTTATAAACACAGCCTGGCTTCCTTCCACGGGAATGACGGAGACATCTCAGGTGTCCACTTCTCCCAGGGAGTCTATTCTAGGCCTATTGGTTAGAGCAGGGGACTGGGAGCCAGGATTCCCGGGGTTTCTTCTTGTCTCTAGGAGGAGAATGTGACCCAGTGGCTAGAGCGAAGGACTGGGAGCCAGGACGCCTGGGTTCTATTTCTAGCTCTGTCACTACAGGCACGAGCAGGTTGCTTCACTTCTCCCTGGCTTGGATTTCCTCCTCTGTTAAAACCCCGGCCCAGATTCCTTGCCACCGTGTGCCTTGTCGAGTAACCGCCCCCAGGCATCAGGGCCAGGACACTCCCAGCATGATGTGGGAGGAATTCACACCCACGCTGCACTGGCTCTTGCATCCACCCAGCTAGAACATCCGGTGTCACTCACAGCTTGGCCGCCCACTCCCCAGTGACATCACTCCACTGCCCGGTGCCTCAGTTTCCCCTTCCCTGAAATGGGGAGGATGGTTCTGACTCACCTCCTGCGGCAGGATGTCGGCCTGGGGAGTGTCTGTAACACAGCCCGCAGTCCTGGCACCCGGCCCTTCCTGTGGGGGTCGATTCTGAGGATCCACTGAGGTTCGGTTCTTATACCTCCCTGTCCCATGGGGTGGGTGAAGAGAAGGAAGGGGCTGGAGAAGACCAGAGCTGGCACAGGGAGCAAAGTGCCAGGCTCTGAAGAAGAGCCAGACACTGAACTGGGAAAGGGTCTGGGTAATGGGGTCGGGCTCCCCTCCCCAGTAGGGAGCTGCTCTAGGAGTCCTGCCGTCCAGCACCTCCCCCGCTTCAAATCCTCAGGCCTTACTCCCACTGGGGAGCAGAACTCTGGAGTCCCCAGCCGCTCCACTTTAACCACTAGGCTACGCTCCTCCGCTAGGGATGGAACTAGAACCCAGGAGGCCTGATTCCCAGCCCCTCTGCTGTAATCACTAGGACATGCTGCCCCTCCTCTGAGGCCAAGGAGAGAACTCAGGACTGGGCCGCGTCCCACGATATTTCTCTCCCTTAAGTCCTCGTCTGCGGCAGCGTTTCCGTGTCTCGCCGCCTCGGGCAAATCTGGCCTAGGCGTTACCAAATATCCCGTGTGGAAAGAAATTCCATTCCAATTCCCGCAGCACCAGCCCTTCCTTTGCTTCATTTCAACCCCGGCTCCTTCTGGAGCCTGCATTTCCCAGCAGCCAAGTGGGAGTGAGCCGCTGGGGAACGTGGGTCCGTAGGAGAACTCGCCTCCCATTTATTTTCTTGACATCCCCTGAGAAGCCCTACAATAACAGAGCAAGACGAGGGACCCCACAGTGGAGCTCCCAACAAGCTCCCAAACAACTCCACACTAGGGAACCCTACCATAACATACCAACAGATGCAGCCCCGGTGCTGATGACCGACCCTACGATAACAAAACCGGGCCCACAGCCCCAAACGCTCAGTGGCAACCCTACAATAACAACCCAGTGTATGCAAATACAGAGCTAACAGGAAACTTTACAAAAACAAACAAGCAACCAGAAACTGTAAGAAACCAATCCAAGGAGGAGAAAGGTTGGGGAAAGCAAGTCGGGAGAGAGAACCAGAGAGAATATGCTGCTCACCATCCTTTTCACTATTTTAAGCCCTAATAACACTTATTTTGCTGGTGTTTTTCTTTCCTCTTTAGTCTCCATTGCACCAGGTCCCAGGCTCTGGGGAGGAAAACGTTCCCCTTAATTCGACACTTCCAAAACCAAATTTGTAGTGAAGTGAGATGAAGTATCCGCCAGAGCTCTTGAAAACACCCCAGGGCTGGGTGCAAGATGGAGACCTGAATGGGGGAGGTGAGGGGGGAGCAAGGACAAAGCTGCTGTCAGCTTTGCTGGAGGAGCTCTAGAGAACCGCCCAGCACCTGTGCCAGGCCCCGAGCGCTGACTGGCCCAATCCATCACCCTGACCGAGCAGCTGCAAGAATATCAAACAGCAGCAAAGCCCCCCAGTGCAGCCCCTGCTTGGCGGGACGAGTGCGGCGGCTGGATCAGGGCCCACGGGGTTAAGGAGGGAAGCAAGCAGCTTTGTGCTGGCATTGGCAGGGCACTGTCCATCTATAGCCCCATCGCTGCGCCTCTGGGCACCTCCCAGTCTTCACTGGAGTCCCCTTTGGGAGCTGGACAGGGCGATTCTACCCATTATACAGCTGGAGAAACCGAGGCACAGAGAGACAAGGGCACGCCTGCCCTGCAATGCTAGCTCAAGGGGACATACCCGTGCCGAAAGCCAGTGTCGCCGCAGCGGCTAGCTGCCTGATTCGTGTTCTGCATGAGACCCGAGGCATGGACTCAGGGTGCCTAGCACAGTGTGTGCGTGTGTGTGTGTCCGTGTGCGCATGCAAGGCGGCATTCGGCACACAGGAACATCCCCCGCCCCAAGGCCATTGCTCTAAACTGATTGGAAACCAGCCTTGCCTGAAACCAAGCAACTCACCACTTGGAATTGCCCCGCCGGTGCTTCCCCTCATCCCATCCCACTCCCTGGCTTTGTCCCAAACTGGCATCAAGAGACTAGGACATACCTGAAACCTGGGGACAACCAGCCCAGCACTTGGCAACCCAATCCCGCCTCCGAGTGCTTGGATCCAGGCCGCCCCAGCTAAGCCCCATCTCCGGCAGGTCAGGGCGACAAGGAAGCAGCGCGCAAGTGGGCCCAGGAAAAGCGAGAGCTTAGCACCAGGCGACCACAGACTTCATCAGCCCAGCTCCTCTCTGAGCTCCCGGGACAACAAAGACCCCATGGCAACAGCAGCCAGCTCGCTCAAAGCACTGTCCACTCGCTGCGGGCCGCCCGGCAGATCCTGCCCCACACCTGAGACGGTTGCATTCCAGCAGCGTCCTCTGTGCACGCATGGCTTGCAAAACCCTGATATGATCTGATGAGCGTGTCTTACGGTTGCAACACACCTTTTCATTAACTAGGTCGGGAGACGGGGGTTGTTATTATGAGTAGCCGGGGTGTATTATTAACGAGGCGTTCTCCGCCACCGCGTGCACCGCCGGTCCTTCCCTGTCAGACCGGGCCGGCCTCCTCCAGGAGCCGACGCTCCGAGTTCTCCGATCCAGGGCACGCCAGAGATCTAGATCTACATTTCTCAGCCGCCACTTCAAAGGCTTTGAACTTGGCGTCCGCCCCGTGAGCTATCAGATCCCGTTCCATTACCGACTGGGGGAGCTCACGACGGGGGCCGCAGGGAAATCAAAGCCCCAGATGGAGACATCGGCCAGCGAGGCACGCGGGCGCCCGGCTTTGTAATAACTGTGAACGACACTGAGACGAAGGAAACTCGAGAGCCAAGGCGGGAATGGGGAACCTGCAAATGATCTCCGGAGTCTTGGAGGCAACGGACCCCCAAGTCTTGCTTACCCACGGCAGGTCCCGTGCCACGCCCGCTAGACAGAAGAGCTGCTGGTGTTAATAAATATTATCTTAAGCATCCTGAAGTGCTTACAGAATTCTGTCCAGGGTAAAGCAGTGCGCTGGCTTTTGTACCACTCTCCAGTAGGATCTAGCACACTGCCCTCTGCTGGGTGCCATCTGAATCGCTCCACCGTGTGTCATACACCTTATATGGAGACTCTTCTTGAGTTTAAGTGGTCTAATCCCCGCTGTGTGACAGATGGTGAAGATCTCAAAGCGGCTGCGGATGTTCAAGGACACCCAGAAATCACATCGCCCATCACTGCAGTGCTGCCACCTCCAGCGTGGAAAGCAGCATATAACAGTGAGAGGAAGGGACGAAAGAACAGGGGACAATCCCCCTAACCGTGCCAGGTTCTCTTCAGGCCCACACAGAGTACAAGCTTGGGACAAGGTGTTTTTCAAAGGAATAAATAAAATCAGAGCGAGAACCCAGACTGCGCTCTGTAAAAATCTCCCGCTTGGCTTTTGCCGTCTTTTGTGAAAACCACCCGTGCAAGGAACTGACTCTCATGCAACGCGTCGACCCAGGGGATGACGCTGACCTGCTGGGCCTTGAACCTGCAGCCCCAGGCGACTCGGTATTTCCTGCCGGATGCGAGAAGGCGGATGTGCTCAGATGGTACAGACAGCTCCGGGACAGGCCAGGTTGCTGGCTGCCAACGCTGCATGGGAACAAAGGGACATTGTCGTAGGAGTCCAACTCCATGAAGCTGCCTCCCGCCTACGGCTTTGCTCCTGTGCTGGAAGGTGCATTGTTTCCTTGCAGGCCTAGAAATAGTTCATTGTTCTCTGCCAGGAGCCAGGAATCCAGTCTCGAAGGAGCCCTGAGCTGTCACCGACGGCGGCAGGCATTCTGGCTTTCATTGATGACCTCCCATTAGGAAAGCCGTGCCACAGAGATGGCCACCATCACACAGACAGCAGGGACCAAACCTGGGACATTCCACACCAAAAGCCACCAGCCTGGACCCCTAAGATAAAGGAGCAACCCAAGCAGCGGGGAGTAAATAGGGGCTGTTGTAGTGGCTGGGGTCAGCCACTAGAGGGAGACATGGTCACACTCAGTAAGCCAGCGTGCAAAGCTTTGCTCTTGGAGAGCACCTTTCCCAAGGTGCTTTGCAGAGCGGCGCACCAGTGCCAGGTGAGCAAATTCACTGCAGTGCCTGTCTGTGCTGCGTTGCACGACTGTTCGTGCCACTGAGTCACACGCTGGAGTTTCCTCAGAAGCACTTGCCTACCCCTCCAATTGGAGAATAAATCTAATACCATGTGACTCATCCAACCAATCCCATCACTCAATCCTTTGTTTGACCAATCCCAATATCTGATTATCAAGCCACGGCGTGGAAGAGAGATCTCAGTCCAATACATGCATCACTATAAGACTCGGGGAACTCACACTCTCTGAAAGGCTAAATCAAGATGGAAATGTTAGAATTATCAACAACAAACAAAAAAGGCAGAGGAGTTTGATAAATATTGCTGTTCTGTATTTGGGAAAAAAATACAATATAGTCTCCTCATGTGGTTAGGATAACACTCTTTCCACTCCACGAGTATCTCTAGAGGATGTTAAACAGAAGCTACTAAACTCAGATATCTTAAAATCAGCGGGTCCAAAAAAAATGCATCCAAGAGTTATAAAAGAGCTGGCCGAGGAGGTTACTGGAATTTTAATGTTGCTTTTCAATAAGTCTTGGAGCACTTGGGAAGTTCCAGAACAAAGTTAGTGTTGGGCCAGTTTTTAAAAATGGTAAAAGTGATGACCAGGGTAATTATAAGCCTTTCAGCCTGGCATTGGTCCCAAGCCAGATAATGGAGTGGCTAATACAGGACTTAATTAATAACAATTAAAGGAGGGTAATGTGACTAATATAAATCAACATGGGTTTACAGAAAATAGATCCTGTCAAACTAATGTGTTATCTTTTTTGGATGACATTACAAATTTTCTTAATAAAGCCAACAGTGTTGTGGCAACATATTTAGACTTCTCTCAGACGTTTGATTTGGTACCTTATGACATTCTGATAGAGCGACAGAAAATTAATAGAGCACACATTAAATGGATTAAAAACTGGCTAAGTGCTAGGTCTCCAAATGTAATTATAAATGGAGAAATGTCATTGAGTGGGCATGTTTCCAGTGGGGTCCTGGAGGGACTGGTTCTTGGCCCAACGCTATTTAACATTTGTATCCATGAGCTGGAAGAAACCATAAGAGCGTCACTGATAAAGTTTGCAGATGACACACAAACTGGGGGAGTGGTAAATAATGAAGAGGACAGGTCACTGATTCAGAGCGATGCGGATCACTTGAAAACTGAGCGCAAGCCAACAATAAGTGTATCAATACAGCTCAATGTAAATGTATCCGTCTAGGAACAAAGAGCGCAGGCCATGCTTACACGATCGGGGACTCCCTCCTGGGAAGCAGCGACTCTGAAAAAGATCTGGGGTTCGTGATGGAGAAGCGGCTGAACGCGAGCTCCCAGGGGACCAAAAGAGTGAATGTGATCCTGGGGGGGCAGAAACAGGGGGGATCCCGGGTAGGAGCAGAGACGTAATTTTATCTCTGGATTTGGTATGGGTGCAACTGCGGCTGGAATCTAGTGTCCAGTTCCGGTTCCCATCAGCCCAGAAGGATGTTGATCAATTCGGGAGGGGTTAGAAAAGAGCCACGAGAATGATGAAAGGATTCGAAAACCTGCCTCATAGGGACAGACTCCAAGAGCTGAATGTAGCTTAACAAAGAGCAGGTGACAGGGAGACTTGATCATAGTCTATAAGCAACTTCACGGGGAGGAAATATTGAATCACGAGCTCGTCCGTTTAGCTGCAGCAGGTCTAACACCATCAATTGGCTGGACTTTGAACGGAGATCGAGTCAGACTGGAAACAAGGGTACACTTTTAATGGGGGAGATCGTTAACCACGGGAACAGGCAGCCGGGGATATGGTGGATTCTCCACCGCTGACTCTTTTGAAATCAAGACCGGATGATTCCTCTAAAAGATTTGCCCTGGGATGTCTCAGTTCTCTGGCCTGTCCTACAGGTCAGACTAGGCGATCTTTGTGCAATCTATGACATCCTCTCCCAGAAACGATCCATTGGAATTGCTCAGCTGCTAATCCCTTCGCAGCTGTACAGCATCCTGTGAACAGAAACCACAGCCCGAGGATGCTCAAACATTGCTGCAGAAGGGGAAGCAGACGCACCCAGCGGAGAGGTGACTTGCCCAAGGCCACGTGCTGATTCAGTGGCAGAGTTTGAGTCAGGAGTCCTGGCTTCCACCCTCTGGTTCTAACCACTCCTCTCTGCTGCCCCCCCATTATAATTATTGTAGGGGGCAATTCCTGTTTTAATTATCATGCTCGCCTTGCTGGCTTTGCAGCAGCAGTAGGTTGGGGAAGGGCATCAAGCCCCTGGGTGGAGAGGGCTGGGCATGAATTTGGGAGGGGGTGGAGGAGAGTTAAGGAGGGTAAAAGGCAGTGGTGGGGGTCCACCTGGAGCCCTTGGCTGCCCTGAGAATTAACCCCTTAGTGCCCCAGGAACCAAGTGCTATTGTGTGCCAAGAGAGAGACCTGCTGGGATGTTCTCCCTCTGCCCCAGCTGCCTCTTCTGCTTTTACCTACGGTCCAGTCATAAGTGGGGTACAGTGGGGGGGGCACTGGAGAGAGATCTGTGAGCTCCCCACTCTTCCCAGCACAGGGGGTTAGGGACAGCAGGGCTGGCGAGACCTCAGAGGAACCCAGCTGGGGGCAGGCTGGGGAGGTGGCAAATCAGTTATAGCATCACCCACCCCCCCCAACACACACACAAACTCCATCCTCCCTCTGCACGCTGATTCCCCCTCCCCACCTCCTCCTTTTCAGCTGCATGGCCCATTCCCCGAGAAGGCTTCAGAGGCAGAGCGAGATCACAGCTGCTGAGCTACCAGGAAAAACAATTCAAAGGCTTTCAAGCCTTGCCTCTCCTGCAACTTGTCCCATGACATGCTCCTATCTCTGTGGCGGGGGGGCTCCCTTCTCTGCCCCACCGCGCGCGGCCTGGCTTTGCGGCGACCGGGGTGGCGAAGCAGAGATGGGGGGGCTGGCCAAGTTTGTCGATCCAGGCCCAAGAAATGAGGGCAAAAAAAAAAAAAGAAGAAATTATTGATTCAGGCTTCCGGGAGAGGGCGGGGGGAGCGGTTCAAAGCCAGCGCGTCTTTGAGGAGGATTTCAAAGGGACTGGGAAAGTGCAGAGCTGAGATCTGTGTGTGTGTGTGCACACGCCGGCTTCATTATCTGTGTGTACGCACGTCCCCAGAAGCCTTTGTGGGTCTGCAGTGTGAACGTGCGCGATCCGCCGGAGGGTGGGGGCGTTGTGGGTGTGTACATGCTTTGTTTTGTTGTCTCTGCGTGGCTGCATGTACCGGGGAGTCTTTGTGGGGTTGTGGTCCGCTTGATGGGGGGGGGCAGAGGGTTGTGCACGCAAATACGTATGTTTTGCTTGCACGTCATTGTGTGTGCATAGTGTGTAGTTGTGCGACTTGCAAGGATATGGATCTGTGTCCTGTGTGTGTCTGTGTGTTGGTGTCCGTGTGCACACTTAGCCATGGGGCTTTGAGCCCGGGTAGCATGTATGTCTGTGACTTACAGGGGTGTGGAGCATCTCTGTGTGCGTTGTAGTTAGTGCATTGCACATGGATTGCACGTGGATGGGTGTGGGAGAGGTGGGTCATTCTGAATCAAGGATTTCTTCAAGGAGTTTCCCTGCCGGTTCTGCCTGCAAACTAATCACCACAGGCCCGAATTTATGTGTCAGTCAAAATTCCTTACACACTCGTTCCGGGGCTGTGACTTTGCCAGTCAGATCCGACATGCAGGCCCCAGGGCCTTGCCTTTCTGTCCCCAAAAGCGGTAGGGTGGGGGCCCGCCAGCCTGCCCGGTTCAGAGCTCACCCCTCCTGAACCACACTTATTATTAACCTGCTGCCTCCTCGGCCCTGTCCCCATTTCCCTCGCCTCCAGGTGGAGCTGGGCTGATTTGCACCAGCTGGGGAATCGTGGCCCGTGGCGACCGTCCCGGCAGAGAGAGGCGAGTTTGCCCGTTCGCACCTCGGCCGCTCTGCCCAGCCTGATTGCAAGGGGGCCTGCTAGTGCCAAGGTGGCTTTGACGCGTCGCTGACACCCCCCGCCCCCAAGAACCAAACCTCCTGTCCCATAGGTCACTCCCGGCAAGGAGCGCACTGGTTACCCAATAGTAACCGCTCCTGTGAACTACCAGCCGGGAACGGACTCTAGCTTCTGCCAGGCCAACGATTCAAGGGGGTGTGTGGGTGCGGGAGCTTTATGGTGCATCATGGGAAACGTAGTCTTTTTTAGGTTACGCCCACTCCCTGAACTGGAGACGATCCCATCCTCTGTCCTAAGGCAACCGGCATCGGACGTGAAACACCTGTCAGGGATGGATGGCCTAGATAATTCTTAGTCCTCCCTTGAGCGCAGGGGACTGGACTAGACGACCTCCCGAGGTCCCTTCCAGTCCTACAATTGTATGATCAACGCTGGGCGGACGCCCTCCTGGCTACAAGATGAATGGTCCCAGGCCCTTGAGCAGCTACCAAAAGGCACAGGCAGCGCCGTGGCTTGGAGCTGGGCCTGGGGACATAGCGGCTATTCCTGAGGGTCCGGGTGTTTTCGTGGCTCGGTGGCCAGGGGTTGGCCCGCTGCGTCCTTGTTCCCAGGCCGGCATGGCGAGAAGAAGGATTTCTAATCACCCCAGGCTCCCAGCCTCCCAAATCGCCTTCTTAACACTTTCTAATTTACTGGCACTTTATCTCGACGTCCCCCGGCAGAGAGATGATGAATGGGGCTGATCATCAAGAAGAGTGATGTTCCCGCCGCTTGACACCCAGGCGGGATTCGCCGCTTCCTCCCACGCAGCCCAGCCGCTGGGGCTGCACCGCCGACCCCCTGCCCCTGGAGGGCAGGTCCTGCCTCTCTGGCCTCTGAGAGGAACCACCTCATCCTCCCACTGCCCTGGGAGACCCTCCCGGCCAGCTAGAGATGCTGAAGATGAGCCAGCAGGGGGCGCTTCTGAGTGCAGGGTGCTCCCTGCTCAAACGAAAAGGTCTCTCTCGCACTGGGATCCCTCCCTCCACTCCCAGCATGGGATTCCCCCACTGCCCATGAGCCCAGGACAGACCCCTCCGTCCTTGAGGACAGGGGGCTGCGGGGGATGGGTAACACTCATGGCAAGCGAAGACCCGACACGGAGATTTTAATGGATCTTTCCAAAACCATTTCCCCTCCCTACCATCTCTCCCCCGCCTCCTCAATATCAGCCTCGTCTTCTGGTCAGGGCAGGAGAGCGGGCATCAAGAGACCCGGGTTCTATCCCCAGCTCTGCTCCTGAGTAACTTTGGGCCACGCGGCTTCGCCGCTCCAGGCCTCAGTTTCCCTATCTGTCACCTGGGGTTAATGAGACCCGCCCACCTGTGTAACATGCTCCAACGCTGCCTGATCGTGTCCCACTCAGTCCCTGTTTCCAGACTAAAGAGGCCGAGCTCATTCAAACCAGCCATCTGAGCCGGGTCAAGAATGGCCACTGCTGATCGTACTAAGGCGAGCGTTAGGTGCCCGATTCCCCTTGGAAAATCAGTGGGATTTGGGCACTTAACTCCTTCATGCCCTTGTAAAAAGTCCCAGTCTAAGTCCCCTAGAGACGGGGTCCCCACGCTCCATCCGACCCCCACATGCAAACGCTGCTGACTAGAGGCAGAGAGGGAGCAATTTTTGGAGGACCCATCTGAATTCTTTGGAGACCACCTCTAGGTTTCTGCCAGGCGAGTGCGCCTGGGCAGTGCTGAGTAATTCCCCTTCCTTGGGTCCCTGGGAACAGCCCTGCCCTCAGCCCCGTCACCCAAAATGAGTTTCCCCACCCCGGCCCCAAAGATGAAAATTATTTTCCTGCGGCGTTATAAACCCAGTGAAAGGACAAAAGGACAAGGGAAGCAGAGGGAAGGAAACAGACACCAAAGCCCGACAAGATCCGAGCCGGCCACGGAACAGCAGCCCATGGATTGCCACGCACGTGGCCTGCCAGGGCGAGCGATCCCCCCTGCCGACTAGGAGTCCCCCTCTACTCCCCTGATCACACAGCCACGCCAGTCAAGGCAACGTCCATGCCGCGGCCTGGCCGAGGTCACCAGCGTGGCCGTCTGGCGTGAGATTATCCACGTCGGTGCATTGCAAAGACAGAAGTGCTGGAGTAGGCCCGGCGGATCAAAACGCTGGCCCGGCGGCTTCCGTCTATGCCCAGGGCTCCAGGCGGCAGAGCGAGTGTGACCCAGCCATGAAGACTCCCAGGCCACCTGGCCGGAATGCCCTCCTGACCCGGGGCACCCGTATGCCCTCTGAGAACACGGCCCGAGCCATGCGGGGCTCGAGGGGCTGCTCGGGCTGCAGGCAGAGAGTGAAGCAGAGCTCAGGCTGCCCTGCCAAAGAAGCAGCTAAACCAGTCTGGCGGCAGCGCCGGGGAGAGAGACAACAGACCTGGGTCTGCGGGAGAAGGCAGGAGGCAGTTGGGAAACATTTCATACTCACAGGCCCGAGAGCCGCGCCAGGGGAGATGGAGC
The DNA here is from genome assembly GCA_007922305.1 of Dermatemys mawii. Taxonomy (NCBI): domain Eukaryota; kingdom Metazoa; phylum Chordata; order Testudines; family Dermatemydidae; genus Dermatemys; species Dermatemys mawii. Next base: position 46,013 of record VOCN01060802.1, read on the forward strand.
AGCTGGAGGAGGGATAGTACAGTTGGCATCTCTGCAACTGGGGGGGCATCACACGCTCTACCCTAGCCCCAACCTGCATCTACTGCTTAAGAGAGATGCCTGACCTGCCCTGGCAACCAAGTTCCCGCCCCCCGACAAGGAGCCTGTCCAGCCTCCTTGGGCTTCTGGGACACGTGGCCTGGGTGCGATGCTCCACCGGGAACCCTTGCCAGCTCCCACCGCTGCCACCAGCTCTCCACGAGGGGGTGGGGATTATCGTCAGCATCCACCTCCCTTCAGTGGGCGAAGGCTCCGCCAGGCTCCCAGGGGCCGGCAGAGACATGCAGAAAGAGACAAGGGGGGGTTGTTTTGCTTTTTTAATTTTACAAAATTGTAATTAAATAGGGAGTGAAATCCTGTTAGCTCAATCCAGCCCCGCTGGGAGTTCACTCTACTTCAAACAAGTTTCTTTCTCCCCCTCCCTTTACTAAGAGAATCAAAATTGTATTAACCCTTTGCTCCGGTGCCGGCACACGCAGTGTGTGCAAAGTTAGGGCTTGATCCAAAACCCACTGAAATCATTAGCAGAAGCAGCATGGCCTAGTGGAAGGAGCACAGAGCAAACCCTCTAAGAGATCTGGATTCTATCCCTGGCTCTGCCATGGAACTGCAGGGTGACCCTGGCCAAGTCATTGCCCCCCTCTGTGCCTCAGTTTCCACCACTCACACTGTGCTCTTTGGGGCAGGGACTGGCTCTTGCTGTGTGTGTGTGTACAGAGCCTAGCACACTGCATCCCAGATCTCAGCTAGGCTATCTTGACACCACACACTATAATTAAGTCAACGGAAAGATTCCCAGGCAGGGCTGGGATCAGTCCCTGTGGCAGAACGCACACACACAGCGGGGCAGGCTGAGCCAGGAGGTGGCCAGGCGTCTTTCTCGGCTCTGCCAGTGACTCATCTGAGCCCTGGGAAGCGGCTTCTGGGCCTCTGGGTCCCCAGCTGAAGAATGAAGATAAGGATACCCAAAAGCCCCTGGAGCTCTAGGTCACCCGTCTATTAGCATTCATTCATGCCAAGGAGTGTTTCAGAAGGAATATTGGGCATCAGGGTTCAAGCTCAGCTCTAGCTAGTGGGGACTGAGATGAAACCTAATCTGTGGGGTGGGGAGGATGTCAGATTATCTCACGTCCACTCCTCGGGGAGTTCGGACACATCAGCCGCTGGCCACTCTCAGAGACCAGACAACGGGTTGGATGGATCGGGGGCCAAATCCAGTCTGCCAATGCCTAGGAATGAGACGCTCCACCCCCACCCAAATCGCACCCAGCTCCTAGATAGTTCCCCCCCACAAGCTCCATCAGGTGATAGGCAGGGTCTGGTGCTCCTCCCTGCGAGCAAGGCTGGGAAAATCTATTAAATGCCTAGGCCAGCTTCTGCGCTGCTTCTGGGATAAGTTACGACAACTACAGTCTGGCTCTCTCTCCCTCTCGTCCTCCGCGGCTTCCTTTCCTTCCTCTGTTTCTTTAAAAAACTAGGGAAATGAAATGACAAAAACACCGTCAAGTCCCCTCCAGGCAGGAAAGGACGGAGTTAAATCTCCTCGCTCAGCAGTGCGGCACATCTGTAGGCTTTTTGCTTCCTGCCTTTCTTTACTAGTGTTTATGTTGATGAAGGCAATGCCGTATGCTATGGAAGAGGCAGGAGCCGCAGTGTGACTAAACGGAGACTCCCGGGAGGAGAGTTACTTTTGCCTCGCTAGACTCCAGAGAGTTGCAATTATTAGCAGCATGTGCAGAGCTCTTGGCCCTGCTGTGCACGGTGCTGCAGGTGCCCCGGGCCAGAGCCAGCCCCTGCCCTGAAGAGCTTACAATCCAAACAGAGAATCCAGAGGGTGGGAGAAGGGAAGTCGGGGGAAAAGTCCTGTTGCCGTCACCGAGTTGAGAATTCTACCTTCAGAGATTTGCCTGCCCTCACAGAGGCGGGCGGCGACTGAACTGGGACCCGGATCCCAATCTCCTGAGTACAGCCTAGTGCCTCATCCATTAGTCCATCCTTCCTCTCGCAGCACTAATAACAGGAGCATACATCTGTGGGGTGTTTGTACTGCCCCGCACTCCTCCCTGGCCTATGCGCCTTTAGAAACATAAGCCTAGAACCTCAGCGGTATTCGGGCTCCTACTTCTTACAGGATCTGGGCCTTAAGCTACATTTTTGCCCCGGTTTCTAACCGTGGTCATGTGCCCATTACGGTCCCAGATGCCCAGGTGATCCGAGAGGTTGCACAGATACCCGCTTGGGAGCCCTGCGTTGCGTTCGTGCAGATAACTGCATGCGTAAAGTGCCCCTGCAAACAGCAGAGGCTGGTTTCAACATTTGCCTCTTAAGCTGCACTCAAGATACACTACGGGAGCAAATTCCTGTCCGGGCCTGGAGGAGGCGCTAACTGACCTAGTTCTGGCGCTATCTACTGCCCAGAGACAGGCATCCGTATCCAGCGATTGCTAAATCAAATTTTATATACACCGGTATCATTAATTACACAAACCGCAAGGCCATCTGATAACATTAAGTCAAGGAACAGCAGAAATTGAGCACTAAGACGGCAATTCTTTAGTCACTCTTCAGCCGCCAAGGCAAAGCTGGCTCCCCCCGCAACCACAGCTCCCGCAAGCCTCCGAAGGGCAGCACCTCGCTGGTGTAAATGGACACCAGGAACCTCAACGGGGCCTCCTTGATCAAGGAAGTTTCTTTCGGGCTCCGATTCAGGGCAGCACATAAGCAGGAGCGTAAGTTGAGGGATGCAGCAGATTCTCCGGGGCTTGCAGCCTTTTGATCCAGCCCTGCCCGGCTTTCCAAAAGACAAGCTCTCGCTCAGCCCGAAGTTGCGCAGGAATCGCCAAGGGGACGTTCTCCAGCCTATGTGAATGCAGGAGGCTCGGGCTAGCTTCACATGATGGTCCCGTTTGGCCTGAAAGAGATCGATGTCTCCCATTGATTTCAGTCCCCTGGGAATTCCGGGTGTGCGTTAAGCGTTGTCCTGACCAGGGGCCTTAGATTGTGCGTGATTCTTCCCCAGGCAGAGATTGTCTCTTCTGTGTCTGTACCGCGCCTGGCACTTCCGGGGCATTTGGTCATGCCCATCAGATAAACATTCACAACTGGTAATAAAATTGCCCCTCACCACTTTAAACTGGATTACAGTGGGAGCCGCCTTCGCCACCACCCTGGCCAGGAAAGCATTCGTCTGACATCACTAAAGCGTCCACACAGATCCTGCTCCCCATAGAAAAGCACCCTGCACCCCCTTCCCTGCACACAAGCATGGAGTCGTTCAACCCTGCTTCTGAATTTCCTGCCTGCGGGAGGCTCCGGGCTGATTTACTTGCTCAGGGTTTGAATTTGTTAATTTCCTATTGTTTATCTGAATGGCAGGGCGGAACGAAAACGGATTTACGGGCGGCTCCCCGGCTGACATGGGATCCAGGCTCCAGGCACCATGGGTGTTGAAGAAAAGACCGGTCCTCTCTCCAGAGCCCGGGATGCGGCTCCTGTGGGCTCCAGGCAAGGCAACTGGGCTCATGGCAGCTCCCGCCCAGATCCCAAGCCGGAGGAGCTGCAGCGCGGAAGGCAATAAACCACTTCTTGGGGTTTAACAGCCAGGCCTTAAAAATACCTGGAGTAAATCAGAGCCGCCCCCCGCCCCGCGAGGCCTGGCTCATGGGAGCAGCCCTTCCTCCCCCAGTCGCGTCAGTGAGGCCCTGGCTGTCAGGATCAGGCCCTGCGACCCAGCAGAGAGCTGGCACTCAGGAGGCGTCCAAGGAGCAGCCAAGCGGGCTGGCCTTTTAAAACCAGGTTCCCCTTGGTTCTCCACCCACCCCACTAAGCAAAGCTAGGACCCCTCCAGGCCAGGGAGTGCTGGGGGCAGCAACAGCAGGTCCCCCCACTTTGTGCTCCCCAGCGCGCGTGGCCAGATTACAGCTATCTCCTGAACAGGTGCCATGAGGACAAGGGGGCTCACGCCTCCACACTCCCACTGCCTCCCAAGGAGAAGTGATCAGTGCCGCAGTAGTGAACACTGCCTCCCCCCTCCAGCTCACCCACGCGGGGCCAGCCACGAGCTGGCAATCCATAGAGGAGACAGACACATGCTGCGGGGGGGATGCAAGAGTGACAGAGTCAGAGGGGTCGGTGGGGGAGGACAGAGACAGACCAGAGGGACACGTGCCGGGATGGGGGACATGTGCAACAAAATTCTCTGAGGCACCTCTTCCCCCATACGCTCTCTGGGAGGAAAGCCTCCGCGTCCGACCCCCAAGCTCCCTTTCCAAATAGATCGCGTTTGGCCAAGAAGGCTGCCAACTCTTGCAACGTCGCATATTAAAGAACCCCTTCCACCTCCCGCCCCCAGTCTGTGCACCACTCGCACGACGGCCGGAGCCACGGAAGGAACGAAGTGGCCAAATAACAGGAAGGTGGGGAAGGAGCTTCGATATTTGGTTAATAAAAACATTCCCCGTGCTGGCTGCAGGGGACGGCCCTTCCAAGCGAGAGCAGCGCCCTTTTGCGCGACCTCAACTCCCACGGCCTCCAGGGCGATCCTGGATTGTCCGAGCCACCTCTAGAGGGCGACAGAGTCTTACTGGAGGTTTGCTTAGGGCAGCCGGTTTCACCGTCAGTAATAAAGGGCCTTGTGCAGGGTCACACGTTCTCCCTCCATGAGCCCTCCCTTCCCCGCCTTCCCGAAGAACTGACAGCCTCAGGGTGAAGGTGGACACAGGGGGCATGTGCTGATCACTAGTGACCCCCAGGGGCTGCCAATGGCTGGAAGGGGAGTTCAACCCTCCTGGCCAACCATAGGGACCTGGGTTTGAGACCGACCCAGGTCAGCAGCCTGCTCAGAGGCGGGAGTCCCTGGTTAATCTGACTTAGAAGCAGTGTCCATAAGCCGGCGGGGTTGGGTCTAGGTAGAAACGGCCCCCCCGAGGCTGGGTTCCCGCAAAGCAGCTTTATGGCCAGAGTGGGTGAAAAACGTGTCTGAAAGTGCCATAAAAAACACAGACATGCAGCAAACTTTCCAAAGGGCCAGAAAAACCGCAGGGAGAAAACAGCCCATGCAGCCGGTCTGCAAACATCCCCATTAAGGGTCGGCCCAAACAGCAGCAGGCCAGAAACTCTGCAACGACCCGGCTCTCCGAAAGCCACAGACCCCGAACCTGGGCAAGATCCTGGGCCTGGAACTGCACAAAGCCAAGCAGCTTGACCCAAGGCAGGTTCTGCAGGGCCTGTGTGGTCACAGCATCCAAGCTTGAAACCATCTGCTCAGCTGGGAGCTGGTACCCTCAGCACACCGTGCCAGGGCAAAGTTTCCCAGCAGGGCAGGGGAATCCATCCTCCCCATCTTTTCCCAGCCCCGAGCCTCTCTAATCACCCCCAATTCTCCCCTTCTCCATAGTAACCCAACCAATACCTCCCCCTACCTCACGATGCCCCCAAAATATTCCCCTCTACTTCCTCATTTCCATAATCTCCCGTGCCCCCCTTCTCTACCGCGTTCCCCCATTCAGCAGTTCCATCTGCTCTCTTACACGGCAGCCTTTCCCATGGCGCTACTACCCCACAGCACGGCCCTCCCGCCCTCCAGCACACGACTTGCCACAGCCCAGACGCCACCTGCACACTGCAAAAGAATCTGGATCAGCAGCTAAGACAACTTGGGAGCCCGCTGGCTCTGACCCCTGGATCCATCAACCACCAGCAGATGGGGATGACGGAGCCCTGGGTTTGGCTGTTCCAGGGGGATGGCTTCCCTCCAATCAGAATGGGGCAAAATTCAGGGGGCCGGTTGTGGGCCCGCGTCCCCCTACAAAGGGGCACAACTGCATCCATGTTACATCCACGCGGCTCTGCATCGCTCGGCAAAGGGGCAGCCTGCCTCCCTAACGCCCCGCACAGTACATGCCCCATAGGAAGGGCCCAATCCGGCCGGCAACTGAGCCCCCTCGCCGACTTCACCGGGGACAGAGAGCGCCCTGCACCTGGCAGGACTGGGCCCTTCGTTCACCAACACCACCCTGCCTGATTTCAAGTTAAAAGCACAAAGGACAAGAACAACACACCAATGCTCTCAAGACTCCCACCACCACAGTATCAGCTGCAGGTGAATGGCCCATGTTTAGAATTTAAAGGGTCAGTGCCATCAGCATGGCAACTGCTGGGCGGTAAGCGATTGAAAATCTGCCCCCTAGCGTCATGTGGTCCATGCCCTACATTTAGGTTAAAAATAGTGGGCGATGGGGCCGCGGGTGTGAGAAAGAGATTTAGAGGGCACCTATTTTATTAGCATTAACAATATTTATTCCTTTGATCATTCCAATGGAAGTGACCCAGTTTTCAACGCCACAGGCTAGGAACCAGAGGTGAAACAGACAAGGGTAAAGATTATTGATGATTATTCATGGGGCTGGCTACAGCGTCCCCTTCACGCCGTTCCCACAGGCGAAGGGGCTGGCCCAGAAAGTGAAACTGCCTTTGTTTGTCTGATCTCCCCTCCTGCTCCCTCGGCGGAACTCTTGCCCGAGACGCAGCTCAGGAAAGTTTTGTTCTGGTGGAATTTTCCCCCGGACGGCGTCCTTGCCCAGCCCTGTTATTCATCATCCATTAATAACGCTTGGCCAGGGGAAAAGCGCCTCCGGAAGAGCAATCTCGAGGGGCTTTGGTATCCTTAGCAGCTGGGTAAAGTGAGGCAGTGTGAGCTAGTGGACAGCCCACAGGGCGATGGCTCAGGAGACCAGGGTGCTCTGCTCTGTGACCTTAGGTAGACACCCCGTGCCTCAGTTTCCTCTCCTGCCCTTGTCCATTTAGACTGTACACTCACAGGTTGAGAGATGTATCTGGACAGAACCTAGCACATGGGGGCCTCATCTCAGTAGAGACCCCTAGGCACTACGGTTATACCAACAGCCCCATTCTACAGACAAGCAGACTGAGGTGCAGAGATGGGATGCGATGTGGCCACGGTCATGCAGAGAGGGCAACAACAGAGCTGGGAACGCAACCTTGGTCCCCCCAAGCTGGAGCACTACATTGACCCCCTGGGCCACGCTACCTCCCAGCATGCTCAGGGCTGGACAGGACTCTGGAGATCCTCAGTGCTTAACGAACCTGCACAGAGATGAGCAACCACCTCCTTGCTCCAGGCCAGACTCCGCTTCCTGCTGCTACGACGCTGCTTCGGGGGGCCCAGGGCACTGGCATGGCCCACGGTGCCGGACGGACCTGCCCCACGTTCCTGTCCCCAAGCCAACTGCTCCTGCTTCCTGGGCAACCGAAAAGCTCCGGATCCCCCTCGGCTGTGTCTCTATCGATCCCCCATGATGTCAGAGGCTGGGTGCACGGTTAGGGAAGGGGGGGCAGGCGGTCTCTGCGTGGGGGGGCGGGTACTGCCCCAGCTGCTTAGCAGGCAAAAGCCCTGTCCTCAGCCACATACCAGGTGGCACTCAAGTCCCTGCCCCTGTCCCCCACCCCGGCGGTAACTGCCCCCAAAATTCCCCCTGCCCCCCAGCAGTCAGCAGGAGGGACTCAACATTAGCACAGACATCAGGCCAATTGAACACCAGCCAGGAGGACCTCAGGGGGGTCCGATCCTGCGCCGAGCACCGTCGTCCATCAGGGCCCTTACCCAGCCCGCTGCGGGATGGGGCCCCTCGCGAGGAGCAGGAACGCAGGTGGCTGTTGTCAGCACGACCGGGCAAGGGGGGCTGATGCCAGGTGCCCAGTGGATCGATGTCTCGCAGGGCTCTGGATCAAACCGGGCTCCCCCGGCTGGACCCCCACCCCTGTAAATCGCAGGGGTCAGTGCCCCCCCACCCCCGCCCCGTTTAACAACATTACACTTCCCAGGCACCCTGCTCTTCGCTCCTTTCATACCAACGATCCCATTCCTCAGTAGGGATGTCATAACCCAGGACCCCCCGCCAGGCAGAGGGAACCCACATGGCTGGGGAACGGGGCCCCCTCCTCACCGCCGCCCGCTTGCCCTTCATCTGAGGGCAGGGTCAACCTTTCCGGGGGTGGCACAGCTCAGATCCGGACGGGGCGGGAGCTCCCCTCGCACTGCCCCCCCCCGGGGTGGGGGCAGCGTCACCCCCTCTGCCCCACCCCGTCTCTGTGCCAGGGCCCTCGGCAGCCCGGGGGCTGGATTCTGTGCCCGGTTGCCTGCCGGGGTTTGCGCCCTGTTCCACCCCAGAGCGGTTCTGCCCCACAGCCTGGGGGCTGCACCCCGAGTGCAGGGCAGGTCCCCTCCCAAAAAAACAAACCCAGGCAGCGGCTGCTCCGTCTTCCACCTCGCCCCCCATCCACCCCCACGCAAAACAGCTCCAGCTGGGGGGGGGTGTCCTCGCCGCTCCTGCCCCTCCCCCTTTGTAATAGCCCCCCCCGCGGTACCCAGCAGCTGATGGGAAATGTCACCCCCCCTGGGGGGGTGTAGAGCCAGTGACCCTTCAAGGTTCCCTTCTGCACTGGAGCCCATAACAAAAGCTCGCTGCAGCCCCCCCCCCGGGGCTGCTCCCCGGCTACACAAAGGCACGTTGCTGGCGGGGGAAGGGGTTAAAACCCCCCCGCGACTGAAATCCACACCCCCCCGGTACCCCCCGCCCCCCCCAGAAACGTACCCGGGGAGCGGGGACCATCGCCGCCCGAGAGCTGCAAAGTTTGCAGGGTTCCCAGGGGGAACCCCCCCACCCCCAAACAGCCCCCCCCCGCCCCCAGCAGCGCCCGGCGCCTCCACCTACCGTGCCGGCGGCTCCCGGGAGCCAGGCGGGGGCTGTCTGCAGCGTGCGGCTCCGAGCGGCTCGTTCCTTTAAGGGGAGGCGCTTCCCCGGCTCCCCCTCACACCTGTCCCTGCCGCGCACCCGCCGGGCATCCTGGCGGCGCATCCGACTCGGGGCGCAGCGGCGGCGGCGGCTGCAGGACCCAGGGCGCAGAGCGGGCGGAGGTGGGGGGGGTCCCCCTGGCAGATCCTCGCCCCCCCCCTCGGTGCAATGCAGCTGTGTGCATGCGATCCCCGGCACCGTCTCCTCCAGCCCCCCCCCACACCCCGAGGAGCAGCGCTGGGGGGGCTGGGAACAGCTGCTGCCGGGGGCTCCTGCCACAGGGGGAGGGGGGCTGGCTTGGACGGAGGGGAGCTCCTGCGACCACCCCCCCCGCTGCCTTTGTCAGCCTGCTGGGGGGGGGGGCGCGTCCCGTCCCCCCTCTCTCCCGGCGCTGTCTCTATCGCCTGGCTCCGTCTCCGGCGTTATCAGGAGCGCACACATTGGAGGCGGTAGCTCCCCTCCGCCGCAGCTCCAGCCCAGGCGGGCTCCGAGGAAGAGCAGGGCTGGATTCCGCCGCTTCTGAAGGGAGCTGGATGGCGTTGGGGGGGCTCCAAGCGGGCGGGGGAGGATTAGGAAGACCGGTGTTTTGGGGGGGGGGGTGGCTGGTCCCTTGCCAGCCCAGCAAAGGAGTGGGTTGTTTTTAGGTCAGTTCCCAGCTCTGCCCGCCTTGGCCAAGTCACTGCCCCGCTCCGTGCCTCAGTTTCCCCCATCAGGGCTCTTTGCCCGTCCCATCCCCCTAGACTGTAAGCGCCTCTGACTCTATAAGCGCAATGGGGGTACAGTCCCAGTCCTAGGTCTTTGTCGTATCCAGACAGGGGCGCTGTGTCTACACTGGAGCCAGTTCTGAGATGATCCAATTTGATTTATGAGTGGTACTGGAGTAGCGCCAAGAGGTCCCGACCAAGGTGGCGCCCGGCACTGTACAAACACACAGTATGAGCCATTACTTGCCCCAAAGATCTGACAAGACAGACAAACCTGCTGTTCCCCTAAGTGTGTGTGCGTTGGCTGGGGGGCATGATCTTTAGGTGGGGCTCTGGGGATGCCCAGGGCCCCAGACGGCCTTGATACAACCCTGCTCACCCAGCACAGCTGGGAACTGACCCCGGCTGGCAATCTGGGTATTATTATTGATTGTACTGCCCCAGTGCCGAGCAGCACTGGTCCCCATTGTGCTAGGCGCTGCACATACAGAGACCGGACGATTCCTTATGACCTGGCTTTATTATTTAACGCATACTGCCATTACACACAGCAAACCACATGCCAAAGATGCAACGGTTGCAAAATCAAGCCCGCAAATGTCAGGAAGTGCCAGAATCACAGCAGCTTTTGCATCCTTGATTCAGCTGTCTCAGGCACATGCACTGTGATCCACGCTTTAATGACACCCCCTCTTTATTTCCCCCAGCCCCCTGCCTCGTTCAGCGCTCCACTGAATGGGTTTCTCTTCAATATTCTTTTTTATCCTCATGCTTCCTTGCGTGGCCCCGGGCCTTATTCACCGCCCAGCAGCCGAGCCCTGCACTGAATACAGAATTATTCATTTCCCCGTAGATGTTTCCATGCTGTTGTCATTGGAGGGTCTCAGCGCTTTCCAGACATGAACGGATTTAGCGTTGTGACACCCTGGAGTGGTGAGGTCATAATATTCTCCCCATTTCACACATGGGAAATGGAGACTCTAAAGCCCCAAAGGCCCAGGCATGTTGGAGGCCCCGTTTGCCCAGTGGAGGATCTCCTGCAGAACGTTTTGCGGCTCTTCATTATTCAGAGCACGGTGCCCCGTTGACCTCAGTGACAGCTGTGAGCGTTCAGCTCTTTTGCAAGTCAGACCGGAGGTGTCGCAGGTTAGGCACCCAGAAAATAAGGCCCACACAGTGGCTGCTGGGAAAAGTTTGCTTTAAGTGACTTGCCCGGCACCCTCCGAGAACTAGGTGGCGGAGGCAGGGATGGAACCCACGGCCTCCTTAGCTAGGAATCCTTTCCCTGCCTGCAGTCCCCTGCCTCATTCATTGCACACCTTCCGACTTCTGCAAAGATGACTCAGGGCTCCAGGAGACAGCTTCAGCGCACATCTCTGAGTCATGCCCGGAGCAGGCCCAGCCCGTGCAGGGATTGGGGCAGGGGGCCTGTGGAATAAGAAATCGCTTGTGATCATCGTAATTAAAGACGGTATCAGAACGGCCCGGCATACGCACAAGGGGGCTCAATTAAGGTTGCACGGACTACCCGAATCCTGGTATTTCCTAACTTTTGAGTGCTTGATTCTGCACAGAAGAGAGAGACCAGACACTTTGCCAGTGGGTTTCACCGCTCTCTGCTGACAGCCCAGGAATGTTGACACTCAGGATTCCTGGGTTCATTCCACGTTCTGTAGAGGTGTGCGCTTTAGGGCTTACAGACCCTTCTGCCCCACTTCCTCCAAATCCCCTTCTGCTCCTATCTACTCCTTCCTCCGACACCTGCCTGCCCCCCTTTTCTGTTCCCACCCATGGTCCCTCCTTGGTTCAGCCCTTCTCCTATCATGACCATCCCTAGCCTCTTCTTGTGACTATTCCCCCTTTGGGTCTTCTATCCCCCTCTGCTCCTGTTCCCTGCTTCTGCCCCGTCCCTCTGCTCTGCATCACTTCCCCAGCCCCCAGTTCCTCACCCCTCTGCCTTTGAGTCAGGCAGATTCCTCTACTCCCCCCACCCCCCACTGCCTGGGTTCCAGGGGCCAGCATGCGGCTGGGCTGCCAAGCGTACCAGAGAAGCGGCGTCCCCGCTGTCCGTGCCTGAACGCAGCAGCCTCTGGAAGTCAGCGCAATTGCAGGAAGAGTCCGGCTCAGCTCCTGCCTCCCCGCCGAGGCTGGAGCACAGTCAGCCACTCTGCAGGGCTGGCACACACCTGAAGGAGCTGGGTGGGGATGGGGCATGCTCCAAAGCTCCAAAGCTGGGTGGGGATGGGGCATGCTCCAAAGCAGAGAGGTGCTCCAAAGCAGAGAGGTGCTAGAGTGTCTCATGGAATAATTGAAAGAATTTTTTTTTTTTAATATGGGAAACACAAGGTATTTTCTCCCTAACCTTAGAAACCACTGGCCTGCTTTAGCTGACGCCTTCCAAAAAAAAAATAAAATAATAATCAATGGATCAATCAGCCTAAGGCAGACATTGGCCATGGAAAATTTCAGCCTGACCAGTTAAAGTTCAGCAGAGCTGTAAGCAACTGAAAAAAGGATCTTATCATGGCAAATGATGGGCGACCTTAACTACAGGTGTCCTTACCTGCACTGCCTAGAATCCTCCCTATTGGTCCTGGATCTATTCCATCTATTTATTCATCTGCTTGCAGACCCTGTGGATGGAGCTCGCGCTAGCTGAAAGCATGCGGCCAAACGTAAATGTGGCTGCTGATTTGCAAACTCAGAAACGGTTTGTACAGTGAGTGGTAGGTGAGTCACAGCCGGTTCCAGGGACAGCTCTGGGCTTCCCCACAGTCTGTAGGAGGCATGAGATAACCAGAGCAGAACAACATCTACTCAATGGGCCCAGTTCATGTAGCCTAGGGGATTCGACCCCATATAGTTGAGGACACCTATACACCATGAAGTGTTGTCCAATAGCTCATCAAATAATTGATGATAACGCTTCCCAGCCCCGGGGCGGATTCATTAGTTAATATCTGTACAGTGCTATGAACATATAAAGCATTAGAAGACTGTTCACTATTATTAGTATCTAGTAGTCAAATCTGTCTCCAACTGGTGGCCGACGGATTGATCTCCCAACCCCTGCAGAAGATAAGGGGGAAGCTTTATTCACGTGGCTGCCCAATCTTTGGCTGTGGGGTTTCTCCGCCGGGACTGTCCGTTAGGGCCAACCCCTAAATGAACTCCAGCCCTCTCGCCTGTGCCCAATGGCATCCCACTTTACAGGAGGTGCTGCTCAGGGTCAAGGACAGGCGAGCAGCACAGTGAGGCGGAACGGTGTAGTTTGGCTCAGCCCCTCTGGTCTACCCACCCTGACGCTCATGGAAAGAGCCCTGGGATTCTCAGTGGCCATTGGTGGGCCGGACCTGGGGTCCACAGCTGGCTTTGAAAAGGGCACAGCACCCCTGGCACTGCTTTGGGGCATCAGATCAGCACTGACTTGGAGAGGGTCTTTCTGGAAGGCCTTCCACACCAACATGGCTTGGTGCGTGGGGTCATAGATCACCTGCATTCGGGCCGCGGAGCGTGAGGATCTCGCCCTGTCTGACTCTGCCAGTGTCAAACCCCTAAAAACCACAGGGCAGAAAATTAATTTTTAGATTATCTGTTTCAAGAATGGCCTTTAATATTTTCCTCCCGAGCCACCTTGAGCTGCTTGCCTCAGCGCAGCCGCCCCCACCACGCAGGGAGGTGTTAAAAGGGTCCTGTCACTCACTTTATAGCGCATCTCATTTTCTTCTCCCTCCACACAGGGCACTGTGCTGGGACTTGGGAGACATGGGTGCTATTCCCAGCTCTGCCACTGACCTGCTGGATGACCTTGGGTAAGTCACTACCCTGCTCTGCCTCAGTTTCCCTTCACACCCTTTGCCTAGTCTGTCCATTTAGCCTGCAAGCTCTTCGGGGCGGGCCTGTCTCTCTTTTTGCATATGTGCACAATGGGGCCCTGATCTCAGTGGGTGGTACTGCTGTGGCCTTGGGGTACCTTTAAGGGCTGAGCTTCCCAGAGTCTGGGCAGAGCACGGTAAAGCTCATATAAGGCACAGCCTATTGGAAGCGATCACTGAATGTCACAAAGGCAATATAAATAGCTACTCTCTGCTGCTCTTAAATCCCCCTCTGGTGCCTGAAAATAAAACGTATTCCCACCCCTGCTCCTAGCTCATACTGATTCTCCTCTCCCTCCCCTTTCCTTGTATCTGTAAGAACAGAGACACCAGCCCGGTTCACCTGGCTGCTCACTTCTCTGTCTATGCCCTGGGAGCAACCAGGTGTCGGCAGGCAGGGAGGATGAACAGCAGGGGAATGTTGCACCCCAGCAGGAGGCGCTCCCATGGTGTCTCGCTCCCCCAAAGGATGACCTCCACGCTTCTTCCATGTCCTGGCAACAGCAAGGGGCTTTCCCCGCCTGGATGCTGGGAGATTCCCAGACCCGAGCAGCGGGGAGCCGGGCAATGTCTGTCTGAGGGGGAAATCCGCTCCTGTGCAGAGGGCCAGAACTCACTGTCAGTCAGTAGAAAGCCACTGCCCCAGCTAGGGGGCGCTGGGCAGCTACAAGGGCCGTAGCTGGGACCAGCCCCCGAAAGTCCTAGGGGCTTCTCATTCCGCCTGCCGTCTGGGCTGAATCCCCACTCAGCTGAAGCCATCCCGCCTCCCCTAGATCCCTGTCTCCATGACAGCTGGCGAGGAGCGTTCCGCACTGCCTGGTCCTGCCGCGCTCTGGCCCAGAGGTGGCTGTGGTGTGGTAGCAGGGCTGTTGGGAGGCCGGGCAAACAAATGCTGGCAAAGCCCGTCCCGCTCCTCGGCCGGAAGGGGTGACAGGAACGCAGAGTGTTCACATTAAACAGGGAGCTATGAAGGAAACCGTGGGCTAGACGGGAGCCATTTTGAGGATCTGTTTCTTACCTACCTTCCAGGCAAACAGCTTGGCTGGATCCCTCTCAGGCGCGAAGCCAGCTCCAGTTAGGAAGTGCCTCCCGGCCTTTACAAAGCTGTATTTCCGCCCCGCAGCTTCCCGGCCTGCTGTGCTCAAAGTAGGGCCCTGCGGGAAGTGCCCGCTCATCCCCTTCCTTCCGCCCTTTCCTCTCCATCCTCGGTGGCTGGGTGAATCTGCGTGGAACGGCCTTGTCCTGGCTGGGTTCACTCAGCCCCGTTGGCCGTGGCTTGTGTAGGCCTCAGCAGGCCAGGCGCCGTCTCCTGCCAGGGGCCAGCCCCTCTGCCCACCCCAGTCCCCACATCGGAGACGCCACAGGCCATTGGGAAGGTGACCCCGTCCAGACCTTGTTGGGAGCAGGACGAGGCCGTGGAAGGGATTCAGGCAGGCGTTTTTTATCTCCTGGCTGGTTTTCTTTGGGTCTGGTTCCCCCCTCACTCTGCCCCAGCAGGGAACCTGGAGGTGTCTCCAGCTTAATTCAGATTAAGGGGCTGGGGCAGAATGGCTGGAACACACCGAGCTCCCCCTACAGGCCACGGGTCGCCACTGCCGCCGGGGGCAAGTCTCAACAGCCTGCCCGGGACCAGCCTCCTGGCAGCCTCTCTCAGCCCTGAAGAAATTAACCCTTTGGAAACTGGGAGGGGTATTTGTCAGCACAGGGGATGCCCTGCCAGCGGCTGGGGGCGCTAGGCCTGGTCAGGACTCGAATGAGAGACGTCCAAGGAAAACCCGGCTGCAGTAGGGAACCGGGTTGGTCCGTGTGCTGAGCTCTGCTCTTGGAATCCTCGCTGAACTGATGCCTCAATGTGGTGCTAGGGGGCGCTACTGAGCCCACTGCCCTTTCTCGTGTGGGTAGGGTTGTTCCTATCAGCGTCCTGGCCCCATTCCAATCAGGTTAATTACATTCCACTGACCTAAATTCCCCATTATTTCAGCTGAACAAATTGTTCTTTCCTCTCTATCCTAAAACTGCAGCACATGGCAGCTGTTTAACAGCCACCTAGCTGCAATGTTCCACCCCAGAGGTGGCTGCATTGACAGTGGGAGAGTGGCCTCTGTGCAGAAGTTTGGTGGCCATTAAGCAGCTGCCACATTGCACCCCAACGGGGGCTGCATTTCAATACTAAGGCCAGGTCTACACTCCACACTCACTTTGCTATAACTATGTGGCTCTAGGGTGTGAAATCCATCCTTCTGAACGACGGGAGGAGATAGGTAACTTCCTCTCCTGATGTAATGAAGCTGACGGGAGAGCTCTCTTCCATTGGCTGAGAGCGTCTTCACCGGAAGTGCAACAGCGGCGTAGCTGCAGGCAGCCGATGCGAGTTTGTACATTAGACCTGCCCTGAGTGAGCGACCCTTATGCTGCATTGCCGCGTGGCTTTCAAACAGCAGCTGTGCCCTTCCCCAGAGGCAGCTGCATTTCTTGGCTGAAACGCAGCGGGGTGGCTGTTTAACAGTGTCTGCGTTCTACCCCAGAAGTGGCTGCATTCCAGCAGTGGATAGGATAGAGGGTTACAAGCTGCCTCCTGCCTGCAGAGCCTTGGCCGAAACGCATGATATAAGTGCAAAGTGGGGAATTGTGATGGTTATATAAATCCGCCCAAGTCTGAGTTTGGCTGGCAGTCTGGAAACTGCAGCATCGGGAGGGCTATTATTGTACACAGCCCGCACGGAGAGATTTATTCATGGCCTGTGGATTTTATTTGACCTTTTGGAAATATATATAGTGGGAGAGGAACTAATTGGTTTGCTCTAAATTCTCCCTTGGTGGCAGGGTAAGCGGGTCTGAACTCCCAGCCTCTGCCAATGACTCGCCAACTCCCTCCGTACCGGAGCCACAAGCAGACAGCTTCTCCTGAGCGGACCTGGCCTGGTCCCTGCGGTTCTTGAGCTCTCTGGGTTAGCTCTACTTCGAGGCCTGACACACAAATTCCTCAGCTGGGACCTCACAGCTCCTACCCTGCCGTGTGCAGCCCTGAAAGGGAAACTTTCCAGTCAAGCCAGATCCATTGTTTCCAAAGCTTCCAATCCAGGGGCTATTTGGCCACGTCTGTCAGACTTTGCAGCGCCTTGCAGAGGTTGGTGGGTCGCAGGCTGCTGGCTGGAGCAAGGCAAGGGCAGGATGCTGAGAGGAGGGAGTGTGATCTAATGGGTGGAAATCTGGAGTGCCAAGGAGGAAGCTGCAGGTTGTAATTGAGGGGCACCAGCAGAACTGCGGCGGGGTGTGTGTGTGGGGGAGCCCCCAACTGAAATGGCAGGGGAGCGGTGAACTGGGATGGATATTTGCAGTTGTGTGTTCGGGGAGCCCTGGGTTGAACTAGCAGATAGCACTGCAGGTCGAGATGAAGGGGCACGGGGCGGGAGGCAGGGGGCGGGGAGGGGGACTGGATTGATATGCCAGAGCAACTGTAGATCAGGATGGAGGAGCATCAGTAAAATCTGCATGTGTGGGGAGCCCAGGCCTGGCACAGCGGGGGGTGCAGTCTGGGCCTTAGGAGCATGGGCTCAAGGGGCAGGGATAGCCCCCGACTCAAATAGCAGGGTGTTCAAAGATCGCTGTCGATGGGCCGGGCGGGGGGAGTTCGCCCAGCACCCGTCCCTAGTCGGCGTGACTAGACAGGGCTGTCATGCCTCCTCTTTCCCCAGCACCGACCGTCGCTCAGCACCACTGATCTGGAAGGTGGCTGCGTCTCGACCCAGGGCAAGGGGGGAAACAGAAGGGTTGGTCAGCAGCTCCCTGTCGGCGCTGTCCTGAGGATGGATCGCCCTGTTTACAATTAAAGCCGGCACAGGGGGGAGGCGTAGGGCGGCTCCTCTCTGCCTTTATGAGGCAGGTGTTATTTATGAGGAGAACAGAACCAGAGGTGTAAATGGAAATTATATTTCCAAGCTGTAATAAGCTGCATCCATCAGGCACCCTGGAGCCCACCCCAGCCCTGCTGGTAGCTCTGCAGCCTGGCTTAAGTTTCCTTTGGCTGGCCTGTAAATCAACAGACGGATGATTTGAACGGGTGGCCTGGGAAGCCGCAGTGGGGCTGGGATGGTGTTGGTCGGGGCAAGGGGGGGTGGGAATCCCCTCTCGCTGAGCTGGGAGTGCCCAGATCTTTGCTCTTCTTATTATGGGGGTGACCGGGGGCCCGGAGAAGGCCTGGAAGTTCATGGGAGCACTGGTATTCTGGGGCGAACCTCCCCACACTAAAGGGGAAGCTGCTGGTTTAGAAAGAGGGAGGCGAGGTAACCTCGTATCTTTGCTATGGGATTGATTGGCTGCTCAGAACAGGGGAGGGGACAGCCTGCAGGCTAAGGCAGGAAGTGGTTTATTAGGAATCGGAGCCCATCGGAGCCTGGTAGCGGCTGGTCCCACCGGTGCAAGGCTGGGCCCCCCAATTGGGGTGGCATAGACAGGACCGCAGCCCTGCCTGCAGGGCTATGGCACATTTTAAACCCTTTGCCCATGTTAATTGCCTCCAGCAGGTCACTCGCCAGCGATCTTCAAAGGGGTTTAGTGAAACCAGACGTTGTTTGAGTGAGAGCCCCGGGGTTCGCCCCAGGAGATGCGTGGCCGAACCGGGAATCGTACCCACGGCACCCGAGGCCAATGCCAGCCCCTGATCCTCAAGACAGCCAGGAGGACTGCGTGCCTGCATGCATGTGTGTGCACGTCCGGTGCGTTTAACACTCACAAAGCCCTTCCGGGAAGGAGTGCCTCTATGATTCTTGATGGGTTCGGTGAAGGGGGCAGCCTGTTTGATGGGTAATGGACACATGTGGATTGTTACTCCCTTCGACCTGAGCAGCTAGACAAAAATCCAGGGTCCTGTGAGTGGTTCCAGCTGGGAGAAATCGAGGCTGGAGTCAGGGGCCTTTGATGCAATCCTGTTCATCTGCAAAGTCCTGTTTCCCTGAACATGGGGAAACCGAACACCAGGAGATAGTTTCTGTGCTCCCAGCCCAAAAAGCCTCTTCCGGCCAGCACACCTGGTGCGTCTGCACCTCCCTTCTCCGGTTCTGTCTGCGTCTGTCCCTGCGTCCAGAGCGTCTGCCGAGCCTCTTCCCGGGTAGGCAGCTCCTATGCACACCCCTTTACCCAGAGTGATTCCCAGCCACACCCTTTGCCCACCTAGTTCTAATTCTTGGGCTGACTCACATGCGTCTTTGGTTTAGGTGGGAGCTGCTATAAAGGCAGGTAATGGCTGTCACAGTTGTCTCAAAGGAAGGGCAGCGCTACGCCCCCCAGCGCCACCGAGGTGGAACCTCATCTAGAACAGGAGCTATTCGCTAAGCCTGAGGCAACGCGGGTTAGAAGATGGTGCACTGGGTGGGGATTCAGGAGATTTAGAAGCCAGTCCTAGTTCTGACTGCGGGGGGAGGGGAGGGGCTTTAGGGAGGTCACTTCCCCTCCCGCCCTCAGTTTGCAGGGTTTAGTTAACCCTTGAGGCAGGGACGGACTCTCGCTCTGCAGCACCTGGCACACTGGGGCCTCTCCTTGGCACGTAATATTAACGCTGGCAGCCCCGCACTGCTCAGATGCTGGGCATGCTCCTCACCTCGCCTTCTTTTTTTTTTTTAAAAAAAAATAAAGCTTGCATCTGAGAAAATAAACGACACACAATTGCCAGCTAGGATTATAGGCAGCAGATGAGCCCATTGACTCATAAATTACCTTGTAAATTACCTCATTTCTGTGCTTTCCCATTACAGGGAGACAGAGAGAGAGAGAGAGAGAGGGATGGTGACAGAGCAAAGCTGACCAGCCCCAGAGACCTGGCCTCTGCAAACCCAGGGAGGGGGAGTGGAGGACAGGGGTGTGTGTGGGGAGGGAACCTTGGGCCTGGGTGTTAGAAGAAAGGCGAGTTCACCCCTTCACCGGTGATAGTTTGTGACAGTCCCAATGAATTTCCTTCTGGCCAAGGGCACGGAGGAAAGGCGGGTACAGAGTGGATCATGGAAAGCCGAAGGAAATCAGCAGATCCAAGCAAGGCAGCAAATGTGGGGCAAGGACAAATAAGCACTGGCGAGTGGCAGCCGTGCGTGTTACCCCTCTGCCCCTCAGGGCATCCCCTGGCGCAGGGTGAAGACATGCTGTGCGTTCAGGCCTTATCTGCAGGCTAATATCCAGCGACCTGCAGCCAGTAAAGAGCCCCTGACGAGCGTTCACTGGGATTGAAGTGTGTTCCCAGCCACCATCGTGAAAGGTTCAGTCCGTGACTCACAGGGAGGGACTGGTCCCCTGAATAATACAGGGTGGAGAGTTATCCCTGGGACAGCAGCGCCAGCCTGGACCGTTCAGACGCTTGCTGGAATTTCCTGGGGCCTGTCCCCAGACAGTGCTCCGTCCCCACGTTCCTTCTACCCCAGCCTTTCCGGGGCTCCAGCAAGGAACCCCGGAACCAGCCTGCGAGGGATCCCCGCCCCCGCCTCCCTTCGGCTATCACCTGAGCTGCAGACGCTCCGCTCTCCTGGGCCGTTCGGGGCTGATGAAATGAAATCCAAGCTGTGCAAACAGCAGCCGTGCGCCAATGCCAAATCCGCCTCTGCCCAGCTCAGCCGATCGCTGGGCCAGGCTGAAAAGCGGAACTGGGCTATTTAAGACCCTGTTAGAGAAGGGTTCAGCTCCTGGCAAATCCCACTGGGAACAGTGGAGAGTCCCCTACCCCCCCCAGAGAACAACGAAGATCCCTCTGCAGTGCAAATGAGGGCCAACCCCGCCCCCCAGCACCAAGATGGGTGGCAGCTGCTGGGGGCTGACAATCTGGCCCCATGCTCCCACCGGACCCTATCAGCGACTCTCCGCCTGGCTCAGCCTTGGTCCCTGGGGGAAGAGATGCAAAGACACAGAGCCTGCAGGAGGTAACTGTGCATGAATGCAGCATGTAACGCCCACCCAGCCCCCTCTGCCCCAGACCCACCAAGGGGAACTCGGCAAGAGCCTGCCGGGCTTCACTCAAGTGGATTCCAGGGGGCTCCTGCTGCTCCCAGCTGACCACTAGGTTTTGGAGCAGAGCAAGAGGCCAGTGGGTTTGCAGGGTGATGGGTCTGCCAGTGGAGGCTGGGGACGGGCGCTGCTGGAATCTCCCTGTGGGTAACAGAGGCAAGGAGGCTGTGCAGATATTGCTCAGCCTCTGGGCTGGGATCTCCATAGGGACCGACTCACACAGGATTTCCATGGGGATCATCTGCCCCTTAGGCAAGCCCAGCCTAGCCCTATAGCTCTGCAGGGCAGCACTGTGCTATTAGCTGGGCCTCCAGCTTGCACAGGCCACTTGAAACATTGGGGCAGGGGACGCAACCCACTCCCTCAGCCTCACAACTCCAACTCCCTAGCCAGGCAGAAGCCTGGGAATTTATAGAAAGCTTCCCTACCCAGAACCCTTTGCAGAGTAGGGAAGTCCCGTCCTTGTCTTGCTGGATGATTGACAGTTTGTCCAGCTAACCCGCTCTTTTTCTATCCCTCCAGGTTCTCTAAGGACTTTGCCCCATCACCCTTTGTGGGGGGTGTCTTGCTGGACCCACTGCAACGCCCCTTGCCCCCATGCCCAACAGAGGGTGGATGCAGCCCTTCTTGGCCTCACCGGGGCTGCTCCCACAAGTGACCCAAGGTGCATGGATGCTAGAAGCAGGGAGAGCAGCTGGTACGGCCCCCTTGCCCTCGCAGACACAGAGGGTCCCGTTAGAGAACCTTGCCCCCCAGTTCAGGAGGGGAGCTGAATCCTGAACCCCTTGGGTGTGCAAAGCTGGTCTGGCCGTGCCGTGAGAGGGGACCCAGGGAGCACAGTGGCACTGCTGCAGGACTGCGGTCTGTCCCCGCCAGCCCCTGGCAGCTTGGTGGAACGGGCGGGTCAGGTTCTCCCCAGTTCCCAGTGCGGTGGGGGGTCTCTGGCCGGTGTAGGGCCCCACACAGCTGCTCCCGGCTGGGGTGGGAGGCAGCAGCGAGATAGTTTTGAGGCAGGGGATCGATAGCATTGATTGGCGAGCTGCATGCAGTAATTGGAGAGGGACGGAGCAGGGCCAGGGGTAATGGCATGGGGGGATCTGGATGACTCACGGGTCATCAACCTGCAGCAGCTTTCAATGCTCATGAGCTCCCCTTCATATTGTCAGGCTTTGCCCTGCATGTGAGCACGCAACCGGCTCCAGACCCATGTCCCTGTGCACACGCTACATGCCTCAAGTCACATGTCCATTCACACACATGTACCTTCACGTGTGACCCACTCTGCACACTTACATCCCCACACATGGGGGAAGACCCTTCTGATGTGCCTGTCCAGACCTCGTGTACAATAATGTGTAACACACTTTGCACACCTACATCCGCATAGATTCACCCCTGCATGTGTGAACTCACACATACGCTACCTGCAATGGACATTTGTACATCCCCACGGACACACACAATCACATCACCTACGTTGCGTGTATTCTAACCCAGGCCCCCCTGCACAGGCTATGGCCATACACCAACATGTATGGAGAAGCATGTAAAGCCCATTTTTCATCTATTGCTCACAACCCCATGGGAACACTTACCTCCCCGCTCACCCCGGCTATTCCTGCACCAGCCAGGACCCGGACCACGGCTCGGCCAGCGTGTTCCAAAGCTTCACTTGGATTCAAAGGAGCTCCAGTCCTGCTTTGGGGGCAGGGAGCAAAGCTGTCGAGATGCTCCATCCCCCACTGGGCCTGTCTCAGATGAGGCAGCAGCACGACCCAGTGGTTAGGGGATTGGACAAGGACAGGGGGCACCTGGAGTGAAATTCGAGTCCCATTGAAATCACAGGGAGTTTTGCCACTGACATCCATGAGGCCAGGACCTCAGCCTTGGGGTCTGTTCCTGGCGCTGCCACTGACCTCTTAGATGTCCCTGGGCAAGTCACTGCCTCGCTTTGTGCCTCCGTTCCCCTTCCCTGTGTGTCTTTTCCATTTAAACTATGGAGATCTTTGGGGGCAGGGCCCATCACTCACTCTGTGTCTGTGCAGCGCCTGGCCCCATGGCCCCCAAGGTGTTGCTTCGAGCCTCTTGGTGCTACTATGCCATACATAACAACAACAACAATCCAGCGGTGTCTCCTGGGTGGTGGGGGAAGGACTATAGGTTTTTCCTAGCTCAGATTTCCAGCCTTGTGTGACAGAGGGAAGCCACTTCACCTGGGGGTCACCCAGCCCCAGGGGGCAAAGCCTGCAGTGCGGGCGGCCTGCCTGGGTTCCCATTGCCTGAGGGGACAGTCACCCGAGGCTGGGTGGATCACAGGCAGCCTTTCACCCTGGGCGATGTCCCCCCTCCTGCTCAGGTCAGGCAGGAAGGCGCAGATCCAGCCAGGGGGGCAGGAGGAGGTGCTGAACCAGGCTGGGAATTAGATCCCCATCCAGTTGGGAAGATTTGGCTCAGCAAAGTGCTTTGGCATTTGCTTGAGGCCCCTCCAGGTCCATGGCAGGGCCTCCAGTTCGCCCCCTTGCTGAGTCTCCACCTTCACCATCCCCCCCGGGCATGGGGCAGCCCCCCCTCCCCTCACCCCTGCTCCCTGTCTGCCTCTGCCCCAGCTGGGCACTTAACACACTGCCGGAGAACCCCCCACCCCCTTCCCACCCCGCTAATTGCTTCCTTCCTAAGTAGCTACCGATGGCTCCCTCCCCACACTCCCTGGGAGCAGATGTCTGCCAGTGGAGCCCGCACACCCAATTAAGCATCGGCTGGCGAGGGCTAAGCCAGCGTTTGCTGGGGATGCCACCAGCGCTGCCCTCTGGCCCCATCCCAACCCTCCCGCTCGACGCCTCCTTCTGTCCCTGTCCCCCACCCCACCCCCAGCCAGGGACCAGTGACCGGGGCACTTCGGACACCCTTTCAAGGGGGTGGGGCGCTTCTCTAGGGAGGGATTTTTACCTCTTTTCTGCAGCCCTTGCTCCTGCCCTGCTCCCTACAGCGCCCTCTGCTGGGAGAGGCCAGGACTGGAGTAGCGAGGAGCTGCCCCCCACATCCAGTGCTCTTGCCCCACTCCCTACAGCGCCCCCTGCTGGGAGAGGCCAGGACTGGAGTAGCGAGGAGCTGCTCCCTACAGCCAGCGCTCCTGCCCTGCTCCCTACAGCACCCCCTGCTAGGAGAGGCCGGGACTGGAGTAACGAGGAGCTGCCCCCTACATCCAGTGCTCCTGCCCCGC
>VOCN01060803.1:0-58598 GCA_007922305.1 Dermatemys mawii
TGCCAGTCACATAGACCGCCTCCTCTACACACACTACTCTCTGCACCCTTTACACGTACATCACACACACACACACACCATTCTCTACACACACACACACGTGCCAGTCACATAGACCACCTCCTCTACACACACTACTCTGTGCAAAACTTGAGGGTGTGTGTGTGTGTAAAGGGTGCAGATTCTCACTTTTCCCCACTAGCCTCCCACAGGAACAATAAAACCCCATCCCTTGCCATCTTGGTGTGATGTAACTTTGAGGGACACAAGCCGAAACCCTCCCTCCCAACATGCTAGAAGCACCACTGAGGACCCAGATGTTACGATACCCCTCTGGCCCTTAGGAAAGGCTGCCCCTGCCTCAAACACTGATTGCCCAGCCCACTGGAATCGCTCACCGCAGCACCCCGATCCATGGCTGACTCGATGGCAGCATATAGTAACTGATGCAAACAAGGAGCTAATGGACAGGGTTCATCAACGTATTTATGGAGAGTTACAAAACAGGAGAGAAAAATACAGGGAGGGATAAAGAGAGAGAGAGAGACAGACAGCAAGTAAAGCAGCAAGAATGACCCCCCCCCCACCCACTTCCCATCACTCTGGCAGGGGCCCATCGCTGGAACTGCCCCTGTCCCTGAGGCGGGGTTGATTACAGGGCAAACGTGCCCCAGGGAGGCACTCAGCCCTGCTGGCTTCCATTCCCCTCTCCCCAGTTCAGTCTAGCACAGTCTTGGCGTTCCAGATTCATCGCCAGCTGGATCTGAGCTGCAGCGTAATCCCACTGCAGGCGAAACTCATGCTACTCCAGTTAGACGCACGGGAACCTTTAGCCTTTATGGGGGGACTCCTGACTGCTTGCCACAGAGAGGGCTTGGGCCATGCGGCCCCTGAACCAAGCATCTGATGGATTGGGGGGATGAGCTCCCAACACAGGCCCGGGGGTGCTGAGTTCCTAACGAGTCCAGCCCCAAATCCATCACAACTGAGAGCGCCGTGGACAATCTGGCCCCACGAAAAGGAGGCGGAAGGGACACAGAGATGCCAAGCCGTGAGTATCGAAGAAACCTCAGCTCGGATTTCCCAACCAACATCTTTTATTAAACCCAGACGAGGCATCCCGAGGTGGCGCAGATCAAAGCAGCTTCCAAAAGCCACGGCTCTTTTCTCACTCAAGGTGACTCAACGCAGGTGCAGGTTAGACTGCTGGTTGCAACACTGGGCCTGTCGGCTTTCCTCTTTTCCAGGGCCTTTTGAGCCAACGGGAAGAGAGCAACTCATGCAGGTACTCCACAACTGAGGAGAGGTTAAAACCACTGGGCGTGTTGAGTCTTGAGAACAAAAGACTGAGGCAGGACCTGAGAACAGTTTTTACATCCTGTGAAGGGATGTTCTGAAGAGGACAGCGATCCGTTGTTCTCCACGGCCACTGAAGGCAGGATGAGAAGCACTGGGCTTAATCCGCAGCCGGGGAGAGTTCGGTTAGATATTAGGGGAAACTTTCCAACTCTCAGGGGAGTTGAGCTCTGAACCAGGCCGGGGAATCCCCATCACTGCTGAAGGTTTTTAAGAGCAGGTTGGACAAACCCCTGGCAGGGCTGGTCTAGCCTGACATGGTCCTGCCTCAGAGCAGGGGGGCTGGACCAGGCAACCTCATAAGGGTCCTTCCAGACCCTACAGTTCTAAGAGTCGTTGAATGAACTCTTCCCTTGCTGGTGCAGTGGAAAAACCTCAAATGTTCCTGACACCTTTGCACAAACGTTGGCCGAGCTTCTCCACTGGGAGTCTCCTGAAGATCCCCCACAGCCCTGTCTCATTTTCTTTAGCAAAGGTGCTTATCCAGTCCCGTTACAGCCATATCTGAGTGCCTCACAATCTTGAATGCCTTTATCCTTACAACACCCCTAGACCACAGGCGCCAACTTCCTCGCACCCTCTCCCGCCATGGCCTCACCCCAACTCCACCCCTGCCCCAAAGTCCCTGTCCAAACTCCGCTCCTCCCTGCCCCTATTGGACCCCTCCTCAAATCCCTGCCCAGCCCAGCCTCCTCCCACAAAGTGTTCCACGTTCCCCTTCCTCCCACTCCCTCCCAGTGGAAAACAGCTGTTTTGCGGTGCGAGTGCAGGGAAGACAGAGAAGCAGGACATGGCAGCGCACTTGGGGAGGAGGCAGAGGTGAGCTGGAGCAGGGTGCTCTGCACTCACCAGTTCTTCCCCTTAGGTGCTCCAGCTCCATAGCACCTACAGAGTCGGTGCCTATGCCCTGGACCCTTTATTACAGACGGGCAACAGAAGCACAGAGAGGCGAAGTGACTTGCCCAAAGTCACAGAGGAAGTCGGTGGCAGAGTAGGGATTTGACGCTGGGTCTCCAAATCCCATGCTAGTGTGCCAGCCCCTGGATCACCCTCCTTTCCTCAGACAGTAGGTCCTGCTGCCTCTGGGAGCCGGGGGAGCAAGGAAGCCAGTGAGTGAAATTTTCTCATTAGAACCCAAAGATAGCTCAGCTCTCAGCTGCTTTGCGCTTGTTTCTTGTCTGAAATGCAATCAGATTGGGATGTACAGAGTGTTGGAAAATCAATTGAAATACACTGGAGCCTGCAACAGATGGTTTAATTCCCCCCCCCACCCCCCCGCTCCCCTTCATTCCCCTCTGCAAGAGCCGAACCTCCTGGGGGCGAAAGGCTCCCATCGGAGCCACTCAGCTCTCTGGAAGCAAGAGCGATTCCACCAGGCAAGTCTGGGGGTGCCCCAAACTCAGGGAGAAGCGGAAGGAACCGAACCCAGGACCCCTGGCTGCTGTCCAGTTGCTGTAATTAACAAGTAAACAACAACTGAATCGATTAGTCAATTTCACGTAACCAGCGAGCTGAGACTGGCTGAATCAAAACGCCTTCTCCCCTGCCCCGGGTCCTACGCAGAAGAAGCCATCAAGGGTGAAATTGCACAACAGCCCCTGAAATACCGTGCTGTGACACTCCCCCACCCACTCCAGCCCTTCCCTGGGGGGGAGAAAGAGGATGAAGGAGTGTGTGTGCGGGGGGACACACCTAGAAAGTTCTTGCAGCTCAAACTGCAATGGGGCATTGGACAGAGGGATATTAGGGGTGGACAGATAGCGCCCCGCTGCCCTGTCTTCAGGGCTCCTCTAACCCAGCAGAAGGCATTTGCTTAGACAGAGGCTGCTTCCACACTGTGCACTTCCCGCGCCCCGACTCCGCAGTGAGACACGCACCCCGACTCCGCAGTCAGCCGAGACACTCAGACGGCCGGTCCAACAGCCGGGCTCTCGTTCCCAGCAAAGAATGGAACTCGTGAGCCCAGAAATCAGTGACTTTCAGCCAAGCCCATCTTGGGGAGTCCTGGGCTGAGATCTGACGACTCCAGTGGGAGGAAAGGGGTAGATTTTGACAGGAGAAACCAAAATGACACAGACGCTAGGAGGAAAGGGAGCAGAAACCAGTTTACCAGCCTGCCCCACGCATTCTTATGAGGGCTGAGAATCTCTGTCCGCTGGCACCCCTAGATCCAGCCTGGACAGACGGGGTAAGACCCGGCTGGGCTCAGTTAGAGAGGGGGCACTTTCCCCCAGCTGCAGTGTGCAAACCAAGAGCCGGGAAGAGCAGGCCCCTGCCAGAGACCCTATCACACGGACAGGTCACTGATTCACAGCACCTGGGATGGGATCCTCCAGCGATGAGCCAAGACGGGTGACAGGGTCTCTGGTCCCCTTTGCTAACCCCCGTATTCTCCCTCAGGTCGAGATCGGCACACAGGCCATCTTGCGCTGTGCACTGCCACCCCGGGCACCTCCTCGGCTGTTCACAGCCGCCCTTTGCTTCACTCCCACCTCCCTGCCTCCCCTTCCCCTTCATTGTCTTCCCGACAGTGCAACACGCTGCCCCGAGGCCTCCCCCACCCGCCACACGGGGACGTTAATGATACGGGCGCCCATGACAGGCAGCGAGAAGGAACCGGCCTAATTAGAAATTAAAAGCTGCCTCTTGTCACAAAGGGGTCTCTAATATAGGACTCCGGGCACTCAGCCAACTGAACGCGGAGTCGATATTTCATCCCCCTCGCGAGACGGGCGGCTTCCCGGCTGGGAGGTGCTAAGCAAAGCCAGGCTGGGCCGCCCCCCTTCCCGAAAAGAGCTGTCTGGCTCCATAACAAGCCGCACGCAGGGCTACCGCCCCCAGGCACAAAGAACGACCCAAAAGGGGAGCGACCGATGGATTGATTATGAATATTATTCATGAGATCAGTGGGATGAATAGAACATTTGGATTTCCTGATCCCCTGCTCCTGTCAATTAGTCTGGTGACATTTGGGGAAGAGGGATATTCCAGAGACACACGCAACCACACTAGCCAGGCCTTATGGAACTGCCAGATTGGGTCAGCCCCAGAGACCTTCTATTCCTGTCTCCTGGGTCCAATCTGGCCAGGAGCAGCTGTTTCAGGGAAGGTGTGAGAACCCTGGAGCAGGCAGTTATAGGATAAGCTAGGGAAATTCTCCTTATCCCATTAGTTAGAGGTTGGCATCTATCCTGGAGCAGAAAGGTTTATATCCTTCCAAATACACTTATTTATTCATTATTTACTCTATAAATGGTCAGTCCCTTATTAGAATTCTGCTAAGCTCCTGGCTGGAATGGGATCTTGTGGCAATGAGTTCCACAGTCCAACTGTGTGCCGTGTTAAAAAGATATTTTTCTTTGATCGCTCTAGGCCCAGCGTTTCCCAGGCTGCTTGTCCAATGCCGGACACTTCAAAGGAGGTTTTTAGAAAGCATTGAGCATCTGCCGCTCTGAAAATTGGGCCCCTTTATGGGCTCTGAAGCAGGGCACCCAAAATCGCTAGCCCCTTTCGAAAACCTTCAGGCCTTCATTTTACTCTCCTTTGCCCTTCTCTTGGGGAGACGACCCTATGGCTTCCTTCAGCTCATCGTCAGGCTGTGTTTCCTGTAATACTCACGGGAAGGGAAGATGGTGCCGTGGTTAGGGCAGCTCTGAGAACTAGGGAGACCTGGGTTCAAGTCCCTGCTCTGCCACAGACTGTCTCTGTGACTTCGGGTGAGTCACTCATGGTATGTCTACACTGCTGGCTTGGTGTGGGGTTTTAAACGCCACCCCTGCCCATCCTCCAAACTTGAAGCTGTTAAGGCTGCATTGATTCAGAGCTAGGATGCTCCTCTGCGAATGGGTATGTTGAACTGTGACCTGTCCCCATACTCAACTACCCTGCAGGGTAGAAGTAGCAAAGGCATTGAGGCCTGGCCTAAAGTCAATAGTCCCCCGCCGCGCTTGTGCCTCAGTTTCCCTTGTGTAACACAGGGATAACAACACTGCCCTATGTCACCTGATGAATATATTGTAAGGTGCTCAGATACCAACCACAGGGGCCATCTGAGTCCATGAGCATCAGATTCATTTCCTCCAGCCATTCTCAGACTGTTAGGCGTTCGTTTCGGATTGCAGATCCTCTCAATGTTTCACAAAGGGGGAATTACGAGCCTTCAGACGGAGGCTGACACGGTGTGGTATACTTTGAAAGACCATTTTGATGTACCCAGGGCTGTAAAGGAAACTGAATTATTCTCCAAAGCGTCCAGGGTTGACTTTAAGCATAAAAACATGGGAACGAATCCCCAGTGGAATTCATAACGCGGCTCGCAGAGAAATGAAAAAGACGGTGCTTCATTTGCATGCCAATTATTTCCCCCTTTGTTATCGCGACCGCATCTCAAAGTTTAAGTAACAACTTAAGAAGAGATTGCCTGGCACCGGGTCTGACCTGCCTTGTTTTCATCTTCTGTCTCTTTGCAAATTCCAGGCAATTCAAGATTTTTTTCCCCACAAAGAAACAGCTTCAGTTGCTCTTTGAAAAATATTTTTCCATTAAAAAATAAAATAACTGACAGGTGTCTGGACATCATAAACATTCCTGCAATAACAAAGCAGAGCCCATCTGCTCTGTGCAGCCTGACAGTGGTAAACTAGGACTCAGAACGCAGCTCTTCCAAGCCACAGAGAGCAGCTTTCCTTGAGCTATTCTATAACAATAAACCAGGATGCAGGGCCCAGAATTTAGGAGCAACCCTACCATAACAAACCAGCAAAGTGGAAGAAGAAACAAAATGAGAACCAGGAATATAAAGAGATTTCAGACGGATGTTTCCCAGGGGTTATTATTCCGAGGATGATAAAAGACAAGTGCAAGTGGGTAGCTTTTTAGTAGTGCGAGATGCTCTGATGGCATCTGTTGAAATACAAAAGCTGCCCCTGAAATAACTCCGTGCCAAACCTCGGAGCCCTTGCCAGCTCAAGTTTGTTTCCATGTGATGCTCAAATAGCAAATACCTGGATCCATATCAGCCTTTTCCCACTGCTTCTGGGGGCTATGGAGCCTTTTGTCTTTGGGTCACCAGTTCAAACCCACCTGGGGCACGAATGCCACTGGTACCTGGTGGCTGCTTGGAATGTGTAGCTGTTCTCCGTCTGGTATCTAGCAGACCCCATCAGCTTTTAATAGAATCCTAGGTCTAGAAGGGACCGTGAGAGGTCACCTAGCCCAGTCCCCTGCACTCAAGGCAGGACTAAGAATTATCTAGATCATCCCTGACAGGTGTCTGTCCAACCTGCTCTTCAAAATCTCCAGTGATGGAGATTCCACAACCTCCCTAGGCAATTCCAGTGCTTAACCACCCTGACAGTTATGACGTTTTTCCTAATGTCCAACCTAAACCCCCCTTGCTGCAATTTAAGCCCATTGCTTCTTGTCCTCTCAGACATTAAGAAGAATTTTTCTCCCTCCTCCTTGTAACAATCTTTTATGTACTCGAAAACGGTGATCATGTCCCCTCTGCTCCCGACTAAACAAACCCGGTTTTTTCAATCTTCCCTCCTAGCTCATGTTTTCTAGACCTTCCGTCATTTTTGGTGCTCTTCTCCAGACTGTGTCCAATTTGTCCACATATTTCGTGAAACGTGGCGCCCAGGACTGGACACAATGCTACAGCTGAGGCCTAATCAGCGTGGAGTAGAGCGGAAGAATTCCTTCTCGTGTCTTGCTTACAAGACTCCTGCTACTACAGCCCAGAACGATGTTGGCTTTTTTTTGCAACGGCATTTCACTGCTGACTCATATTAAGCTTACAGTCCACTGTGGTCTCTGTTTCTGTGAGCCTGTATCCTAGGGAGAGCGGTTCTTGGGCCTGCTAGCAGGAGGGCCAAGACGCAAAGGAGCGGGGGAGGCTGAATTCCCCCCTCATGCCCAGAAGGGGGAATAGCAGAGTTTAGAACTCAGGACCCTCTGCCCAGATCACTGCCCCTCCTGCGTGTCTGGCTCTAGCCAGCCAGTTTGAAAGATGCTCGTAATCATTAAAGCAACGATTGAAGCAGCGCCCTAGATGGCAAGCTGCAGGTGTTGGTGAGTCCCGGGGAGTCGCGAGCTGTACACACGTGCTCACACGCATACACGCACACTCACGCCCTCCTACACAAACGTGCACATTTCACAGGCATGCACATAAACTCTCACTCACACACATTTGCAGCCCCACGACGCATCTTCTCTCGCACACTCCCCCGCGTATCCCAGTACCGACATGCATGTTCCTGCAAAAGCCCTTTCACCCATGCACAAAGGCACACACCGTCACAGAAGCGCACACACCTACGGGCACCTTCAGTGATGCTCGTTTCACAATCGCGTGCACACACCTCCCTGCACCGTCACACTCCCACGCCTACATTCACGGCGCATAGACACACTCACACGCCTGCTCATGGGTGCACATAGCATGTGCACTCCTGCTCACGTTCGCACGTGGACCCCTCCCGCCCCCACACACACTGTTTCACACACTCCTGTGAAAGACGCTCTGAGCAGGGAGCATGAAGGTCCGTGAAAGTCTCCACACTAATGGCTGGCGGCGTCTCTTCCCCGTGTCTTTCCCAGCCTCCTTTCCCTGCGTCACCCCTTTGAAATCGGCCTGGCAAACAGGCCGAGCAGCTCATCAGTGGCTGCGGTTCGGAAGGGAGGGAAGCAGGTGGATTTCGAAGCCCCCGGAGAAGGAAGGAGCGGAGGAGGTGAAGGGAGTTTTGGCCCCGGGCCCCTGATCCTGTGTTCTCACAAATTGACCTCACTGTGTGATGGGGCAGGGCGCTCAATTCTGGCCCAGCCAGCCCCTCCCCTGGCTGAGGCCCTGCCCCGGGGAGATGGAGTCATGCACGCCCAGAGAGGGGTCTCACCACGGCAAACAGCCTTCTAGGGAACACAACCCACACACATAACGCAACACCCACCCCCTATCCGCCTCAGCTCTGCATGTACACCTCACAACACCCCACCCAAGTACACAAAACCTCCCCCCAGTCCAACACATACAATGCAACACCCACCCCCACATGTACACCCCACCACACTCCACCCAAGTACACAAAACCTCCCCCCTGCCCAACATACACACAGCCCCCCCCACAACCCAATATGCGCAGTCCCCTAGAATCCCACTCCAGCCCAATATACACAATGCCCAACACTTCAGCCCAATAACACAACCCCCTCCCAAAATACATCCCCCAGCCCAACACTCAACCCCCACCCCAGCCCAGTATACCCTCAACTCTCACAACACAATATACACAACCCTCCCACAACACACCCACCTGCCAGGCAAACATGCCCCACTCAATACACCCACAAAAACATAACACAACGCCCTTGCCTCACACACCACAAACACACTCCATCCAAAACAACTCAAAACACCCCCACATGACTTAATTCCTCCCGTAACACAACACCCATGCCTCATTTAGCCTCATGCAACGCACATCCTTCATGCCTCACATAACACATCACACACAAAACACCCCAGCACCTTCCACACAGCCCCCACACATAACACAACCCACCAGCAATGAGTCACTCCTTCTCCAGCTCCCTCTCACTTCTGATCCGCCCCCTTTAGTACCTGACAGGTAGTGTTATCCTTTACACACGCACACACACACACACAGGCACACACGCACACGCTCAGTACAGCCTGCGCAAATGCCAGAGGGGTGTTTGTGTGCGTGAGTGTGTGAGTGTGAGTGTGAGAGAGGCTGAATGACACAAGGCAAACCCTCACTAAGGACTGGAGACGTATTGCACAAGGACTCTGCCTGCTCCGTGCAGCACAGCACCCCCTAGCGCTGCACTAGGACACTGGGGTCAGCCCTGACTCACAGGGCAAAGTGCCCCCTACTGAGCCAGCCACCCCACTGCCCGCAGCACAGCCCCCCTGGCCCCAGCCCTGAGATCCACACAGACTCCCCGGGGGAGAGGTTTTGTTCACAGGCCTCCAGACCCAAAGCCAGATGCCATCGCCACCCTGCTTAGCATGTGAGCGCCAGCCTGGCTTGGCACATGCCCCGCTGAGACGCGTGGAGCCAGGGAGGGTAAACACGGGGTAGGCGTGTGAATACACAGAACCGGCAACTGCCAGGCGCCCGGGGAAGGACGTAGCCACGAGCATGAAGGGCTGCGGGGGATGGAGCCGCCTCGAAATAGACGCCGGGGCTTGAAAGTCACCCAAGCATCGGTCTCTTCGCTCTCCACCCCCTCCGCTTTCGGAAAGCCCGACACGAACACCACACTCGGCTGCCTGCCGAATCAGGGACTGGCAGCTCGGTTAATTTCTAAATCAGAGGGACGGGGGATCTGAGAGGTGGAGGAAGG
This sequence comes from Dermatemys mawii, assembly GCA_007922305.1. Classification (NCBI taxonomy): domain Eukaryota; kingdom Metazoa; phylum Chordata; order Testudines; family Dermatemydidae; genus Dermatemys; species Dermatemys mawii. The sequence continues at coordinate 9,727 of VOCN01060803.1, forward strand.
AGGGGGATGCGTGTGCGGGGCGATGGGGGTTCTGTTGACAGGGAAATCAGCCTTTAATTAATGAGCTTGTTAGAAGAGTCTGAGATGGCAGACAGATACCTCGCTGCTACTCAGCGATCTGTCAGGGAGGCCCATCAGCCACGAGGCAGCCAGTTCTCCCTCCGGCTGATTAGATCTGCAGAGCAGAGGGGAAACTCTCTAACCAGCCTTCTCAGGGGCAGGAAGAGACTGTCTGGATCTGCGGCATGGATCCGGCCCAAGCGTAGCCAGCCAGCTGCTGAGCACAGGTCATGTGGGGAGCGGCTCCGACGACACTCGGGGATTCTGATCTCGCACCCGTTGAAAAGTGGAATCACCTAGAAGTCATTAACCGAGGGCTTGTCAACACGGATCGTTGTCGTGTGGCAAGGCGGGGGATGAATCTACAGCACACCAGCTTGCCACGCACGAACGCCCCGTGCGGACACTGCTCCAGCACACCGAAAGTCCCAGAGTGCACCTTGGTTAACGCTGCACGTGAGGCACTCCGGATTTACACCGGTATAACTGAGATCAGCTGACCCACATGGCCTTGGGGTTGGTCTTTGCATGTGTGGGCCTGTGATTTGCGGTGCTTGTGGTCCTTTACCCATACAGATGCTCTGCCAGGGTGCAAGGGCTGGGTGTCCTCTGATACGTTTGTGCACACTCAGACATTTGGGGGGGCACATGTGTGCAGCTTGAAAGCACTCCGTGCACACTCAGGGAACATGTGGGTGTGCTCAATACACACCTGTGAGCTCAGTTAGTATATCTGGCAGGTTTTCCATGCACACTCCTCTACTGCGTTAGTTTACTATCCTGTGCACGATTGTGCATTCTGTGCATGTTTTGTGCGCCCAGGCATGGTGAGTGCACTCTGTGTGGCTATGCATAGTGGACGTGTGCAGTTTATGGCTGTATTGTGGGTACCTCCCAGGCGAACTTCTGCATTTTTGGGGTACCTTGTGTGCGCAGGCATGTGATTTACACAAACGGGCTGTGCATGGGGGCACTTCACTGATGTCTCTGGGGCACCTGGCAATGGCCACTGTCGGTAGACCGGATACTGGGCTAGATGGACCATTGGTCTGACCCAGTATGGCTGTGCTTATGTTCTTACAATCAGGGCCAGGTTAACCCATCATTGAGCCCTGGGCAAACACACGCTTTGGGCCCCGACCTTCTAATATGAAGGAGGAGAGGTGGAAGGAAAGAAACAGAAAGAAGGGAAAAAATACGCACCAGTGATGTTCCCTCCCCGATCTGTCCCTGCAGTAAATGCCCATCCCAGGCAGCAGGCCCGGCTCTGTCGGGGATGGCCTAGCGAGCCTCAGCCGGAGCTAATCTGCCCATGACCCGAGAGAACGTCACTCACGTGAGCCCCTGGGGGCCAGGTCGCAAGGCAGCTCAGATCCAGGCCGGCCGCCCCTCCGTCACGACAGGCGAGAAACCCCCAGGGGCAGACAGGGGCCGAGAAGACACCCGCTGGCCCATCTGTCCACAGCCTTCCCTCCTGTTTTCCCTGGCGTTCTCTGGCTGTCTGGCGTACGGTCCACAGGGCACCCGCAGAGACCAGGGCAAGAGGGAGCTGCCCCCTCCCCCCGTTCAGAGTGGGGCCCAGCAGTCCGGGAAAGACGCCAATCCTTTCGGAGCTGACAGAGATATGGCAACAGCAGGTGAGCCGAGATTTAATGTGTCTTCCGCACCCGGCTACTTGCAGCCCCTGCCCTGCCCTCCTCACACACACACACAAACACCAACCACACACACGGGTGCGTAATCAAAACAACTGCACACGTCCATTCTCTCATGCACACACCTTCCACACAGACACACACCTTTCTACACACGTACATTCACACACACCCAACAGGCACACCCTCTCTCTCACACACTCAGACCCCTTTAGATGCAGCGCGTTCACACGGACAATCTGACCATTCTCAAATCAGCCCCGCACACAATATATTCAGCGACATCTTTCCACCCACACCGCCAGTGGTGGTGTTCCCTGTCTTACAGTCACACCAAGGGGCCCTGCTCAAACTCGGGTGCTGCACAGACACCCAGCAAGAATCACCAGCCAGCTCAAGTGTAGCTTGACTGAGCTCTGTAGCAGGGAACAGAGGCTAAGTGACATGACCAAGGTCACTTGGGGAGCTGGGAACGAGTCCTGGCTCCTAGCCCAGGGCTGTAACTACAAGATGATCCTTTGCTGTTAAATGGCCAGTGCAGGGTGGGGTTAGAGCCATGTACCACCAAAGCCCCACCCCCATGACCATGTCGCTGGCTTGTTACCCCTGTGGGGTCCCTCTCTCCTGACTGCTTGGCTGCCTGATGGCTTCTCGGGCTGCCCCCTGCTCAGTGGGTCCCTCTTGGCTCCCAGCCAGACCCTGGGAGCGGCTCCGGGTGGGAAAGAATCGGAGCTGTGGGCTAGTTCCCCGCAGCTGCCGTGGTGAGCCGGAGAGCGACCGGCTCCCCGTGGACCCCAGCCCGGAGACTTGCTCTTTGCCTGGGCCGTTTTCTAAAAAAGCCATTATCAACTTAATTGCAATAATTAAAGGCTCAGTGTCTCCCCCCAGGGTGGCCATTCCCGGCTTTTGCCACCTGTGCTGAATTATTGGCCCCTCTCAATGGGCCCCCCAGGAGAAATTGAAGCCTCCTTTTCATTTACCTGCAACCTTTTACTAGCTGCCTGAGACTCCTCGTTACCCAGACGAGAGCTCCTGCTCGGAATCAGTGCGCACTTACCATGTCCTCCTCTCTCGCCTCCCCCAACCTCCCTCCTTCCTTCCCAGCACCACTTCTGCCCCCATCCTTCCTTCCGTCTCTGGCCCCCTTCCTCTCTAGGCTTCATTTCCCGCCTGGCTTCAGGAAGCCTGGCAAGGTGCCGGGGGAGTTTTTTGCACACGGAAAGGGCCGTGCCGCGTGCGTGCAGGAATGTGCACACCACAGGCCCCCGCGCCACGTCTGCAAAACACAGGAGTGTGTGCAGGACACACCCATGAAGGGGGACCTGTGGGCACTGCTCATATCTGCCGTGCCTGCAGAAGGCATCCGGTCAGCGGACACATGGGCAAAGCAGGCACCTCCCAGAGCGCTGCTCAAATGCACAAGAGGACCCAGGACCGGCACAAGTGTGCATATGCAACACACCCACATGGCGCCGGCCAAACACGCAGGAACAGGGGGAGATGGGCCACAAGAGCTCACCGAGGTGTACGGAGCACAGCTCACGTGCTGGACACACCGGCCAAGCGGGAGGGTGCATTCTTGGCCGCTGGTGCTGAACCAGCTGCCCCGCTTCGTCCTGGGAGCTCTCTGGGGCTCCCTGGGGCTACGTCCCAGCAGCTCCCTGGGGGTACGCAGGGTTGGGAGGCACCTGTGAGGACGTCTTGTCCGTACCTGCTAGGGACCATCCCTCAACTCCACCAGCCTTAATTTCCTTCCTTAGCCTCTTCACTTAAAGCACTAGGCAACGCTGCCTTTTGGAACACAGAAGCCGCCACACTGGCTCGGCCCACAGGTCCAGCATCCCACCTTCTGCACTATCCCCCGCTGATGCTTCCAAGGGAGATAGGCTCTTCCCTCCTCCCCACATAGCCCCCTGGAGGGTGTGGGGACAGACAGGAGAGCAGATTCCTTCCTGACCACTCCCCTGCCTGAGCTCTGAAGCCTGCGGTTTGACGACCCTTATCATTATCTTGGCTCACACAGACACAAAATGTTATTGAGAGTCATAAAAATTACCCCCGCCGTGTTTTAAAGCCCAACCGCCCATCACCTCCCCCCTTCCTAATGCAGCTTCGAATGGCTGGCCAACCCCCAGCCCACCGCCTCCTCCTCTGCCACCATGTTCCTGCCCGATCTTTAGCCACTCACATGCCTCGCTCCCTTCCTGCACCGCAGCAATCCGGTGACCTTGCAAATGAGCCTTTTGTGTGCGTCTGTGTTGGTAGCTTCCTCCAGTCCGGATAAATCACGTCCCCCTCCACCAACCCTACGTGTGCACAGGGCTCTGCTTAATTAGATCGCTCCTATCCACGCATTCCTCCCCTTCCCCGGTCGGAGCCGCCGGCCCAGCAAACCCCTGGGATTTTCTCCCAATCCTTTATTAATCAGGGGACGGCGATGTCTAGGAGATTCAGTATCAGCCCTAACACGATTTCTTTTGATCCGGCTGTGAAGTCTGTGCAGGTTTTTTTTTGCTTCTCTCTTCCAACAAGCACAACCCCAAACCAGGGCTTGCGTCCACTAGCAAAACGCTGCAAATCAAAGGGCAACCTCCATCCTATTCACAGAGCAGCCTGCGGGGGCCAGCCCTAAGGAACAACCCTACCATAACAAACCAACGTGTGTCGGGGGGTGCCCCCGCTCCTTAACCCTGTATCATCAATCGGGATGCAGAGCAAAGCTCTTCTGAGCAATCCTACCCATCCCAGGCTGGCGCGAGGTGCCCTGCCCTGGTGCCCCGCCCTGCAGAGCAAACCCAGAACAAGAACTCAAGTGGCAAGGCAAAGATCTTACCAACAGTGCACACAGCTTTTACCCTCCCGGGGAATCCTACAATGTCAGACCAGGCCTGGCTGCAAAGGCCTCCATGCAAGCTGCCCAGAACTCGACATACTTAGCTCATGAGAACCCAGGGCTCCACTGAGGCGGGAACCTGCCACCCCCCCAGGAAGTGCGCTGCTGCCTTGAACCACTGAAAGGAGGCCCAATCCGCCCTCCCATCTAGCGCTTCCTAGCTGTGCTCCGGGGAGGGAACGAGGGGGTCATTGAGCGAGGACGTGTGGTCTCACGTCCATCCTCGGGAGCCGCCGCAAATTTCAACCAGAACAACAGCCCAGAGCCTAGCGGGAGGGGCTGTAACGCAGCTGGGCCCAGAAAAGTGCCCCCGGTTCCCCAGGGGGTGTCCAGTGAAGCCCCCGCAACAGCCAGGCTGGGAATCAGGGCCCCCTTCAATGCAGGAGAATGGGGCAGCGAGGGGTAACGTGAGCCTTGAGCGAGGACGATTGTCTAGGCAAAGAAAGGAGAGAATGTGAAAAGGGGCCAGAGGGGAGGGGAAGGGAGAAGAGAGAGAGAGCGGAAAAAAGGAGGAGAGCTGAGAAAAAAACAGCCTGGGAGTGGCCGAACCCATCTGGAGGGGTTTGTTCGCGGCAGCCATGTGTGGGGGATGACCATGTGTGGGGGATGACAAGCCAACGCAAGGAGCTCTCCCCACTCCTCGGGGGAGCAGGGCGCCCCAAGGGCAAGGGAGGCAGGCAGGGAACGGACGTGCTCCGACCTCCTCTAGCCCCCTCCAGCCGAGGATTTCAAAGCACCTGGCAGGCTGGGCCGAGCCAGGGAATCGACACCACAAAGGAGACGGTACCCAGGCAATTTGCAAAGCTGGCTAGAAATAGTGGGCTAATTCCCCAGGTGTCTTTGAAAATCGGAGTGCGTGTGTGTGCGCGTCGTGTGTGCACACACAAATACAGCTCTGTGCATGTGTATCTATAGCCATGTGCGCACCTGGATGTCTCAATAACTGAGTGCAAGGCTGCGTATCTGTGACTGTAGCTTTGTGTGTTTGCAAGTGTTTGTGTCTCTCTAGCTGTGTGTGTGTGTGTCTGTGTGTCTGTGTGTGTGTCTCTCACAAGCTATGTGTGTGTGTGTCTCTCTCTCTCTCTGTGCATGTGTGTACCGCAGCGTGCTTGGGGTACTTTTGAGGGAGATGTGCCACATAACCAGAAGCTCCATAAACTGGCCTTGTTAACCCCCAGTAAGGTCTCCACCATGAGGGGGGACCCCGGCAACCGCATTTCAGCAGCTCCGATTCCACCCCACCAAGGTAACTGGGCACACACACACCAGCACGGGAAGAGCGGGGGCAGAGAACCCCTCCATCAGCCCCGCTCAGCGCCAGCCTCTGGAGCAGAAGGGGCTCTTTAAGGCCGGGCCGGCTTTGCTGAGGTTAGCTAGGCTGGAGCCAAGTATCAATTAGCTGACACGGTGTTTACCAGTGACACTAATTAACTGCGGGGTGTTAAAGGGGGGCTGCTTGGCTCGCCCGCTCCTTATCGAGCTCCCATTGAATTCCGATCGGGAGCCGCGCCTCTTCTCCCCACTAACTGGCCATGGGCAGAGAGAGCTGGCGGTCTCATTACCCTTACCCCCGCACACACCCCTTCCTGGGGCCTACCTGGGAGGCATGGGGAAGGACGGGGGCGGGTGAGATGGGGAAATGGAGCGATTCCAGGGCAAACATTTCCTCTCCCTGGAAATGCCCTTTTCACCCACCAGGCCCCTGAAATGCCTTATAGTGTATGCCAAGCAATCACTCCACCTCCATCAGCGGAATGCAGCCACCTCTGGGGTGGAGTACTGCAACTGCTTCCCGGTGGCACAGCAGCACCGTGCAGGCAGGGCTAATTCTCCCAACTACATCCCCGGGGCCTGGGCCAGGCTCGTTCTACCAGGCCAGCACGGCACCGTCCTCACCACTATTGTTACCCGCGCTAGCTGGAGTTAGGCTAGCCGGTGCATAGCTTTTGCTGCACAGACATAGCCCGACTCAACACGCAACCTTGGGCAAGTCAATGCCCTATTCTGTGCCTCGGTTTCCCCATCTGTGAAATGGGGATGGCAACCTTTCCTCTCCACCGGGCAGAGCCGGAAGCCTTTGGCCATCCCTGTCTGTAAACTGCAATCATAAATCGATGCAAGCACGGCGCTAATTTGCATCATCTGAAGCTCTGGCCCTGCTTCCAAACCTCCTGTAACACCCGCGTACTCAGAAGAAGAAATAAAACCAGAGCAAACGGGCCTTCCAAAATCGGGTCTATTTCGTGCCATTTATCAGAGGAGTCCCATCCCCCGCACCCATCCCAGACTCATTTCTTTTTAACGGGGGAGCTGCCTGTGTCCCTCCTTCACCCTGAAGCCATTAAGCAGCCAAAGTCCCTCTCCCTGGCCTGGGCGACGGTCCATCTCTGTCAAAACCGATTGAAAACTGATGCCTAAGAAATACCCCCTTCCAGTTCAGCACCGTGTCATCAGTCCTGCTGGCTCTGGGCATGCGTCAGAGGCGGCTGCAGGAGCCGGCCCAGGCCCAGCAGGCAGGATACGGACAGGGGCTCCAGAAGCTGGGCCTGCTCCTGGCTCTGGCACTCACTTGGCACTTGCCCTTGGTCAAGTCATTTTTCCTCTCCCTGTGTCTCAGTTTCTTCATTGGTCATATACGGGATATTGATCTTTTATCTCCTTTGTAGAGTGCTTGGAGATCTCTGGAGAAGAGGAAAAGGGGTTATTGGTGGGGGACGATCAGCTGAGCAGGCCCAGTTTTTAGGAGGGACCTAGGCCAGCATGTGATGCAGGGATAACGCCCCTTCCCCTCCCTTCCCGGGTATCGTGTCCAGGGGGCAGGTGCTTCCATTAAGAGGCTGATTCACACACGGAAGTTTCCGAGTCAAATGTGCCAGCACCTTTAGCAACTAGCCCCTCCTTGACCCTCGTCAACCGGCAGGTTGCGGTCAGCGTAGACACAACCCACGCTGCCGGGAGGGGGTCTCCCCTCGCTGTGGTTAATCCACCTCCCCGAGAGGCCAGAGCTAGGTGGATGGTATCTGGGGACTCGAGCTGGCTTAACTACGTCACCTCTGGGCAAGGACAGTGCCCAGCCCAGATCATAGTTAGCTGGATAGCGGGCAAGGGATAGGCCCCAGACCAATCCAGAACTGAGCTCTTGTCTTCTCTCTTTGACCATTACAGGAGCTGGGAAGAACCCGCCCCTCCCCTCTAGATACAGGGGCACTCAAACTCCACCCCAGACACAGCTGCAGCAGGGCTCCTTCTAGCTCTGGCCAGGTGCCCTCGGCCTTTCTCAGAAACTAAGCCACGAGGTTCCTAAGTTTCTCAGCTGCGCCCAGCTCTCAGCCCAACCCTGGCAGCTTCCGAAGGCCCTGCCGCTTGCCGCCGATCCTGCGTAGGCCAGGGAATGTGTTTAGATTTAATATCAGGGCTCGGCGAGCGCCAGCCAGGAGACTTGATTCACGAGTCCTTAAATCAACACGCCAGCACGCTGCTCTCCCCACCGGAGCTCGGCAGGCTGCTCTCCAGCGCCTCACGGGCTGACTTTATTGGGAAAGTTATTACGCTTCCCGGCAACGCCAGCCCTGGGAGGGGAGTCAGCGCTGGAGGCAGGACTTCTGGGTTCTAGCCTTTGGATGTAGGAGGGAAGTGTGGTCTAGTGGGTCAGAGACAGGGGGTGGGGGAGAGACAGGGCACCTGGGTTCTCTCCTTTGGATGTAGGAGGGAAGTGTGGTTTTAGAGGTTGGGGGGGGGGGCGGGGCGAGGGAGAAGAGTCAGGACACCTGAGTTCTATCCTTTGGATGTAGGAGGGGAGTGTGGTCTAGTGGGCTGGGGGGCAAGGAGACAGGACTCCTGAGTTCTATTCTTCGGAAGCAGGAGGCGTGTGGCCTTATGGGTAGAGCAGGAGGTGGCACTGTCCTGGATTTCACTGGAAGCTCTGCCAGGCAGCGATGTGAGGGGCATGCTGTTGAATGGTTAGTGCAAGGGGGATGGGGATCAGAACTGCTGGGTCCCATTCCCAGGCCTGAGACAAGGGGTAGTGTTGTCTAGCGGTTGGGGTCGGGGGGGGGCGGTGAAGGAGTCAAGTGACTTGCCCTCCTGCCTCCTGGTATGGCCCCCCCATTCTGTTTCCCTCCCAAGTGCCCACGAAAGGCCGAGCTGCTTCCAGGCCCAGAGAGGCAGGCGTGGGCTGCTGGGGGGGAAGTGGGGGAGAAGACCCCTAGGGGAGGCCCCAGCTGATCAACTGTCACTCGGCTCCTGCTGCGCCCGGGCCCCTCGCACCATGGCAGGTGGCAAGGTAGTGCTGATGTCACCGTGTAACCGGAGCCGGCGCTAATAGCAGCTGTCAGCCTTGCACAGAAACGGGGTTGATTTTTATTCCTGCTGTGACATCGGAGGAATTTGTGTTCCATTGAGGAATCGGGTTACCACAGACCCTGTACCACCGAGTCCCCCGGCCCTGGAGAAAGCCACCCCCTTCTAATGGGGTTTCCAGACAGGGATTGTCCCTGGGGGCGGGTGACAGCAGGGAGCAGGCAGAAAATTACATCCACCCTTGTGCATGGCGTGAGCTCCTGGATTAAAGAAGTATAACATTATGGGGGTGACCCCAGATCCCTGGGCTAAGGGATAGACCAGAGAGCCCTGAATCAGGACTCCTGGTGTCTATTCCCAGTTCTGGGTGGAGAATAGGGCCTAGTGTTTAGAGCGGTGGGGAGTCAGGACTCCTGAGTTCTATTCCTAGCTCTGGATAGGGGGTGATGCCTAGTGGTTCTGGAGGGGAGGGGCTTGGGAGTCAGGACTCTTGGGTTCTATTCACAGTTCTGGATGGGGAGTGGTGTCTAGTGGTTAGAGGGGGCTGGGAGTCAGGACTCCTGAGTTCTAGTCCCAGCTCTGGATGGGGAGTAGTGTCTAGTGGTTAAAGTCAGGACTCCTGAGTTCCATTCTGATCCTCTTCTAAAGCCATCACCCTGGCACCAGTAAAATCTCCCCTTCTGCACCCACCCCAGGCTCAAGTGCCCTCACAGAGAGAGACCTGCCTGCCAGCCCTTTCAAACAGCCGTGCTCCCCGGCGGCATTGCCAGCCACGTGTAAAACCCTGTGCGGCCCCGGCTGCTGCCACCTGGGTCTCCATCTCTACGCGGCGATGACCGGGGCAATGTGGGAGGTAGCCAGGAAGCCCTCAATCTTATTACAGACGTGTGTGCTGCCAACCGCCTCGCGCTTCTTTTAGAAGCGAAGATGCCCCCAGGGGACCGGCTCAGGAGGGTAAATGATCCGGAGGGAGCCGGAGAGTTAAGACGGTGATTTGACCCACAGCCAATCTGCAGCCGAGAGCGGATTTTAAAAGCTTGGCTTTGCCTATAATGGCTCACCATCCGGAACCCTTCTTAGCCATAGGCACGTTGCGACCAGCCGTAACTTACCGCTGCGATCCGGCAGCGAACCAGCCGACGGGTCCATTTCCCTCCTGATCTACAGCCGTGGTTAGAAGCCAGGTGACTAAGACGCGGCTAATTTTCGATCGGTTCTAGGGGGCTGACATTTTTATCCACTCCGCCTCGAAATAGAAAACCCAGGGAAAAAAAGGAGAGAAAACACACACAGGCACGCAGCCCCGAGCCTGGAAAGCATTTCGTTCCTTAAAACTCAACTTGCGCTGTACTAATGAAAATCCTAGTGAAATCCTCCAGCCACACCAAGAAGAGACTTCAGAGCAATCCGCCAAAGAGAAACGGGTTCGTTAGGAGTCTTCTAACGGCAGACAGGCTATTCAAAAACATACAGGGCCTCTGACATATTATTTATATATCTAAATGACTTCTCTTTTAATACGGATTTTCTTTGAGGTTTAGGGTCATTTGCATATTGGCATTAGTTACCTGGTGAAGGAATCAGCACAAATCACTACAGAGAGACAGCAGTTATGTATGCAAATGAGTCCCTTATAAGCACCAAAAGTAAATGCTCGCACGAGTGCACGCTTGCAGCCGCTGAAAGAGACCCTGCACAGAAAAAGCACAAGCAAGAATGGGTATGCACACAGCCAGCTAGGTTCCTGACAATAACGTCACTTCCGCAGCGTTGCTGTGCTCCGCACAACAGCTACTGCATTCCACCCCAGCAGTGGCTGCATTTCCACAGCGGGGAAATGATTTCTACCCCAGACAATCCGTAAATCCCACAGAGGTCGTCCAGAACGACAGGCACGATGCAGACATTGTTTAGCACCCGTGTAAAGAGGCGGGAACGTTGCCATGAAGCTCCGCGAGCGTGTGGCCTGCTACGTCGTCTCCGGGTTGCGTCCAATGAGGGGGAGCACCAGGGCACCTGGGTGCTAGTCCTGGCTGCGCCACTGTTTCAGTCGGTGACCTTGGGCAAGTCCTGTTAGCCTCCGGGTTTCCCCCTTGGCATAACAGGGCTAACGATGGACTGAGGCTAAATTAAATAACAGCCATGCGATGCTTTGAGATCCTTGGACGAAGGGGGCTAGACATGAGCAGTGGGTGGTATGTTCTTATACCTGACCCCACGTAGATCGGGGTTTAATTAGGGACGGTGCCAGGGAGGGGGGTTGGTCCAAGAGCCCCCAATTTCCCTCAAGGGGGAAAATCTCCCCAGGGAAGAACCTGGGAGATTCTCTACGAGGGGAGCCTCACGGGGTCTCACTCTACCCTGGGGGCTTTCTGGTGGGGAGGGGGCAACCAGCCCCTCCCCCACGCTTAGACAAAACACCATGCCATGGGGCCTCCCCAACACAGCCCTCCTGCCAGCCCCCCACGACGCGCTAACAACCAAGCCCGGCTCCGAGGGGCACCCAGGGCCCAGCTGCCACTGTCACTCACCGGGCGCCCTGGGAACTAGGTGCCCGGTTCAAGGCTCCGGCAGCAAAGGGAGGGAGGGTCGGGCTCGGAGGTTTCCGTTTCGCTGGCCCCGGCCCTGCCGTCAAGGGACGGGTCAGATGGCAAGGCCAGGAAGCAGCTGCTCTCCGGCTGGGAGGGTGGGAATGTCCCCCCAGCCAGCTGGCAGGGTGAGCCCTACGACCTCCCCTCCCACCCGGCCCATCTGCGCCCCCCCATTGGTGAGCTACAAACCCCAGGACAGCAGCAGGCCGGGCACCCCGATGCCAGGCGGGCTGGGGATGCCCTTTCCTGAAGAGAGCGGGTCCCGGCCGGCTCTGGGGTCAGGACATGTTCAGGCCTAGAGTGACACTGCTCCGTGGCTCAGAGGAGCATCCCCCCAAACACACAGACGAGGGGGGACCCCGGATTAGCTGCTCTGTGATTCAGAGCAGAGTTCCCCCACTCCGACAGGGGGCTGGGAAGCAGGGCTCCCCGGAGCTGTCTCGCCGGGCTCCCGCCTCCCACCCATGGGGCAGGGGCAGCTCATGAACCCCACGGGGGCTGTGTCCAAGAGGGGGCCGGCTCGCACGGAGGGCCTGCCTGCGCTTCTCCACCACCACTTCCCGGCCAGATCGAATGACCCGGCTCCCGGGCCAGACAGCTCCAGGAGCCAGGGACCCCATGCATCCGATTACAGGATCCACTTACCGCTGCTGTTTATAGGACACCCCCCTTCAGTCCCCCCCTGCACTTGTCAGCCCCGGTATAAAACATTCATCACATCCCACTGCCTGTCTTCCTCCACGGAGATCAAAGCCGGGTTGCGGGGAGGAGGGGGCCCAGGTGTCCCGTCCAGCTCAGGTGATTCCCTTCTAGGCTCCCCTTGTCACAGTGTCAATTGGATAGAGCCGTCTTCCTCGCCTTCTGCCCTGGGCTGTTGCGCAGTGTTCCTGGGCCTCCCTCTGCCAGGCGCCACCCCAGAGGTGGCTGCATTACAGTGGTAGGGGGACACCCCCATCCTCTCCAAATGCAGGGAAAGCCGGGGTCCCAGTCCCACCTCCCCAGCTGGCCCCCTCTCACCCAGCCACAACCCACCACCCTTGGGGACACTTGTGATTCAGGTCAGGGGTTGCTTGCCCAGTGGGTTTGAAAAGGTTTCCAGATACCCTCTGGAATGGGGGGGCAAAGTGCCCCTCCCCTTTCCAACAGAGCCCCCCCATTTCACCCCCACTACTGTAATACTAGAGTACTAGACAGTAAAATCCTTGCATACTACAGTAACTGTGCAACCAGGCTGCAGGGAGCATGAACAGAGAAGGGGCCCCCTGATACACCAATCTGCTGCCTAGAGCCCCCTTAGGCTCAGGGTGACTCCCCTGGAGCCGGATCAGCCCCCTTAGGCCCTTAGAGCAGCAGAAAGGAGCCAGGGCCTGCCCTGGTTACCAAGCAGGAGGCCGGCAGAGCAGTTGGTTTGCTCTCCGTGCCACGGGCTGCCCAGGCCTCGCAGTGCAGAGGGAGGCCCTGGCGGCCTGCCAGAGCCGCATGCCAATTTGCATATTAAATACACCTCAATCTGCATATTAAGGATCAATTTACAGGGAGGCAGCATCTTGAACTTGCACCGGAAATAAGCGCGAAGCGGCTGGACGAGGGGCCCGTTCCCAGGCGGGTCCACTGTGGCGGGGTGGGGGTGGGGGGGTTGGGGAGGGTGTTTGGCTCCCCGGAGCTGTGGTAGCAAAGCATTGTGGGAAGTGCAGTTCCCTACCCACCAGACCTGGCTGCAGGGGATCCTGGCCCACGGCTGGTCCTGAGGAGGAGAGAGGTGTCCAGGGGGGACTCCCCACTGCACCCAGTCCTCACTATCAGCGCAGCAGAAGGAGGCACCTCCCGGGTGCTGCCCCGCGCCCCCAGCCAGACGCTCCCTCGCTCTATTGCCTGGCTGCCCCTCACCCTGAGGACGAGCCGCTCGTCACACTGATGATGCCCCATGTGTCTCTACTGCCAGGCTGCCCCTTGCCCAGAGAACGGGCCGCTCATCACACTGATGATGCCCCATCTGTCTCTTTGGCTCGCTGCTGTGCAGGGACTGGAGGGGCCTGGGCTGAAAACCTCCTGCCCAGAGCACGCTGCCTCCCATCCCCAGACACCGCTCCTCCCTTCCCCACCTTGAGAACCCTCCCCTCCAGGGGACGCCGCTCGCTCTGCCCCAACCTTGGGACATACCCCTTCCCATGGGCACCATGCCCTCCCACCCAGCCCCGGTGCTGCCAAGCTCGGCGGTGTATAATTCACGAGCCCACGCCTGCAGCTCTAGCCCAGGCAGTAACAGGTCCCTCCATAGGCCCCGTGTAAATAATTCAGGAGGCCGCTCAATCTCCCCGCGTAGCCGCTCACTGGATGCAGCCGGCTCCGTGGCTAATTAATTTTAATTACCGGCTTTCACTGTTTGGAAATTGGGCAGGTTTGCGGGGGGAGGGGAGGGGGAAATCCAACCACGGTGAGCTGCAATTAGGGGGAAGAAAAAAACTCCTCGCAGCGCTCGGTGCGTGATTTCAAGGAAATTAAAGTGTCATTTAAAGCGGGCGGATAATGAACAGGGCTGAGCTGGGGAAGGGGGCCCGTGTGGCTGGCTGGGGGAGGTGAGGGGTGGGCACCGGGTGCGGGAGCGGAGGGCTTATAAACACAGCCTGGCTTCCTTCCACGGGAATGACGGAGACATCTCAGGTGTCCACTTCTCCCAGGGAGTCTATTCTAGGCCTATTGGTTAGAGCAGGGGACTGGGAGCCAGGATTCCCGGGGTTTCTTCTTGTCTCTAGGAGGAGAATGTGACCCAGTGGCTAGAGCGAAGGACTGGGAGCCAGGACGCCTGGGTTCTATTTCTAGCTCTGTCACTACAGGCACGAGCAGGTTGCTTCACTTCTCCCTGGCTTGGATTTCCTCCTCTGTTAAAACCCCGGCCCAGATTCCTTGCCACCGTGTGCCTTGTCGAGTAACCGCCCCCAGGCATCAGGGCCAGGACACTCCCAGCATGATGTGGGAGGAATTCACACCCACGCTGCACTGGCTCTTGCATCCACCCAGCTAGAACATCCGGTGTCACTCACAGCTTGGCCGCCCACTCCCCAGTGACATCACTCCACTGCCCGGTGCCTCAGTTTCCCCTTCCCTGAAATGGGGAGGATGGTTCTGACTCACCTCCTGCGGCAGGATGTCGGCCTGGGGAGTGTCTGTAACACAGCCCGCAGTCCTGGCACCCGGCCCTTCCTGTGGGGGTCGATTCTGAGGATCCACTGAGGTTCGGTTCTTATACCTCCCTGTCCCATGGGGTGGGTGAAGAGAAGGAAGGGGCTGGAGAAGACCAGAGCTGGCACAGGGAGCAAAGTGCCAGGCTCTGAAGAAGAGCCAGACACTGAACTGGGAAAGGGTCTGGGTAATGGGGTCGGGCTCCCCTCCCCAGTAGGGAGCTGCTCTAGGAGTCCTGCCGTCCAGCACCTCCCCCGCTTCAAATCCTCAGGCCTTACTCCCACTGGGGAGCAGAACTCTGGAGTCCCCAGCCGCTCCACTTTAACCACTAGGCTACGCTCCTCCGCTAGGGATGGAACTAGAACCCAGGAGGCCTGATTCCCAGCCCCTCTGCTGTAATCACTAGGACATGCTGCCCCTCCTCTGAGGCCAAGGAGAGAACTCAGGACTGGGCCGCGTCCCACGATATTTCTCTCCCTTAAGTCCTCGTCTGCGGCAGCGTTTCCGTGTCTCGCCGCCTCGGGCAAATCTGGCCTAGGCGTTACCAAATATCCCGTGTGGAAAGAAATTCCATTCCAATTCCCGCAGCACCAGCCCTTCCTTTGCTTCATTTCAACCCCGGCTCCTTCTGGAGCCTGCATTTCCCAGCAGCCAAGTGGGAGTGAGCCGCTGGGGAACGTGGGTCCGTAGGAGAACTCGCCTCCCATTTATTTTCTTGACATCCCCTGAGAAGCCCTACAATAACAGAGCAAGACGAGGGACCCCACAGTGGAGCTCCCAACAAGCTCCCAAACAACTCCACACTAGGGAACCCTACCATAACATACCAACAGATGCAGCCCCGGTGCTGATGACCGACCCTACGATAACAAAACCGGGCCCACAGCCCCAAACGCTCAGTGGCAACCCTACAATAACAACCCAGTGTATGCAAATACAGAGCTAACAGGAAACTTTACAAAAACAAACAAGCAACCAGAAACTGTAAGAAACCAATCCAAGGAGGAGAAAGGTTGGGGAAAGCAAGTCGGGAGAGAGAACCAGAGAGAATATGCTGCTCACCATCCTTTTCACTATTTTAAGCCCTAATAACACTTATTTTGCTGGTGTTTTTCTTTCCTCTTTAGTCTCCATTGCACCAGGTCCCAGGCTCTGGGGAGGAAAACGTTCCCCTTAATTCGACACTTCCAAAACCAAATTTGTAGTGAAGTGAGATGAAGTATCCGCCAGAGCTCTTGAAAACACCCCAGGGCTGGGTGCAAGATGGAGACCTGAATGGGGGAGGTGAGGGGGGAGCAAGGACAAAGCTGCTGTCAGCTTTGCTGGAGGAGCTCTAGAGAACCGCCCAGCACCTGTGCCAGGCCCCGAGCGCCGACTGGCCCAATCCATCACCCTGACCGAGCAGCTGCAAGAATATCAAACAGCAGCAAAGCCCCCCAGTGCAGCCCCTGCTTGGCGGGACGAGTGCGGCGGCTGGATCAGGGCCCACGGGGTTAAGGAGGGAAGCAAGCAGCTTTGTGCTGGCATTGGCAGGGCACTGTCCATCTATAGCCCCATCGCTGCGCCTCTGGGCACCTCCCAGTCTTCACTGGAGTCCCCTTTGGGAGCTGGACAGGGCGATTCTACCCATTATACAGCTGGAGAAACCGAGGCACAGAGAGACAAGGGCACGCCTGCCCTGCAATGCTAGCTCAAGGGGACATACCCGTGCCGAAAGCCAGTGTCGCCGCAGCGGCTAGCTGCCTGATTCGTGTTCTGCATGAGACCCGAGGCATGGACTCAGGGTGCCTAGCACAGTGTGTGCGTGTGTGTGTGTCCGTGTGCGCGTGCAAGGCGGCATTCGGCACACAGGAACGTCCCCCGCCCCAAGGCCATTGCTCTAAACTGATTGGAAACCAGCCTTGCCTGAAACCAAGCAACTCACCACTTGGAATTGCCCCGCCGGTGCTTCCCCTCATCCCATCCCACTCCCTGGCTTTGTCCCAAACTGGCATCAAGAGACTAGGACATACCTGAAACCTGGGGACAACCAGCCCAGCACTTGGCAACCCAATCCCGCCTCCGAGTGCTTGGATCCAGGCCGCCCCAGCTAAGCCCCATCTCCGGCAGGTCAGGGCGACAAGGAAGCAGCGCGCAAGTGGGCCCAGGAAAAGCGAGAGCTTAGCACCAGGCGACCACAGACTTCATCAGCCCAGCTCCTCTCTGAGCTCCCGGGACAACAAAGACCCCATGGCAACAGCAGCCAGCTCGCTCAAAGCACTGTCCACTCGCTGCGGGCCGCCCGGCAGATCCTGCCCCACACCTGAGACGGTTGCATTCCAGCAGCGTCCTCTGTGCACGCATGGCTTGCAAAACCCTGATATGATCTGATGAGCGTGTCTTACGGTTGCAACACACCTTTTCATTAACTAGGTCGGGAGACGGGGGTTGTTATTATGAGTAGCCGGGGTGTATTATTAACGAGGCGTTCTCCGCCACCGCGTGCACCGCCGGTCCTTCCCTGTCAGACCGGGCCGGCCTCCTCCAGGAGCCGACGCTCCGAGTTCTCCGATCCAGGGCACGCCAGAGATCTAGATCTACATTTCTCAGCCGCCACTTCAAAGGCTTTGAACTTGGCGTCCGCCCCGTGAGCTATCAGATCCCGTTCCATTACCGACTGGGGGAGCTCACGACGGGGGCCGCAGGGAAATCAAAGCCCCAGATGGAGACATCGGCCAGCGAGGCACGCGGGCGCCCGGCTTTGTAATAACTGTGAACGACACTGAGACGAAGGAAACTCGAGAGCCAAGGCGGGAATGGGGAACCTGCAAATGATCTCCGGAGTCTTGGAGGCAACGGACCCCCAAGTCTTGCTTACCCACGGCAGGTCCCGTGCCACGCCCGCTAGACAGAAGAGCTGCTGGTGTTAATAAATATTATCTTAAGCATCCTGAAGTGCTTACAGAATTCTGTCCAGGGTAAAGCAGTGCGCTGGCTTTTGTACCACTCTCCAGTAGGATCTAGCACACTGCCCTCTGCTGGGTGCCATCTGAATCGCTCCACCGTGTGTCATACACCTTATATGGAGACTCTTCTTGAGTTTAAGTGGTCTAATCCCCGCTGTGTGACAGATGGTGAAGATCTCAAAGCGGCTGCGGATGTTCAAGGACACCCAGAAATCACATCGCCCATCACTGCAGTGCTGCCACCTCCAGCGTGGAAAGCAGCATATAACAGTGAGAGGAAGGGACGAAAGAACAGGGGACAATCCCCCTAACCGTGCCAGGTTCTCTTCAGGCCCACACAGAGTACAAGCTTGGGACAAGGTGTTTTTCAAAGGAATAAATAAAATCAGAGCGAGAACCCAGACTGCGCTCTGTAAAAATCTCCCGCTTGGCTTTTGCCGTCTTTTGTGAAAACCACCCGTGCAAGGAACTGACTCTCATGCAACGCGTCGACCCAGGGGATGACGCTGACCTGCTGGGCCTTGAACCTGCAGCCCCAGGCGACTCGGTATTTCCTGCCGGATGCGAGAAGGCGGATGTGCTCAGATGGTACAGACAGCTCCGGGACAGGCCAGGTTGCTGGCTGCCAACGCTGCATGGGAACAAAGGGACATTGTCGTAGGAGTCCAACTCCATGAAGCTGCCTCCCGCCTACGGCTTTGCTCCTGTGCTGGAAGGTGCATTGTTTCCTTGCAGGCCTAGAAATAGTTCATTGTTCTCTGCCAGGAGCCAGGAATCCAGTCTCGAAGGAGCCCTGAGCTGTCACCGACGGCGGCAGGCATTCTGGCTTTCATTGATGACCTCCCATTAGGAAAGCCGTGCCACAGAGATGGCCACCATCACACAGACAGCAGGGACCAAACCTGGGACATTCCACACCAAAAGCCACCAGCCTGGACCCCTAAGATAAAGGAGCAACCCAAGCAGCGGGGAGTAAATAGGGGCTGTTGTAGTGGCTGGGGTCAGCCACTAGAGGGAGACATGGTCACACTCAGTAAGCCAGCGTGCAAAGCTTTGCTCTTGGAGAGCACCTTTCCCAAGGTGCTTTGCAGAGCGGCGCACCAGTGCCAGGTGAGCAAATTCACTGCAGTGCCTGTCTGTGCTGCGTTGCACGACTGTTCGTGCCACTGAGTCACACGCTGGAGTTTCCTCAGAAGCACTTGCCTACCCCTCCAATTGGAGAATAAATCTAATACCATGTGACTCATCCAACCAATCCCATCACTCAATCCCTTGTTTGACCAATCCCAATATCTGATTATCAAGCCACGGCGTGGAAGAGAGATCTCAGTCCAATACATGCATCACTATAAGACTCGGGGAACTCACACTCTCTGAAAGGCTAAATCAAGATGGAAATGTTAGAATTATCAACAACAAACAAAAAAGGCAGAGGAGTTTGATAAATATTGCTGTTCTGTATTTGGGAAAAAAATACAATATAGTCTCCTCATGTGGTTAGGATAACACTCTTTCCACTCCACGAGTATCTCTAGAGGATGTTAAACAGAAGCTACTAAACTCAGATATCTTAAAATCAGCGGGTCCAAAAAAAATGCATCCAAGAGTTATAAAAGAGCTGGCCGAGGAGGTTACTGGAATTTTAATGTTGCTTTTCAATAAGTCTTGGAGCACTTGGGAAGTTCCAGAACAAAGTTAGTGTTGGGCCAGTTTTTAAAAATGGTAAAAGTGATGACCAGGGTAATTATAAGCCTTTCAGCCTGGCATTGGTCCCAAGCCAGATAATGGAGTGGCTAATACAGGACTTAATTAATAACAATTAAAGGAGGGTAATGTGACTAATATAAATCAACATGGGTTTACAGAAAATAGATCCTGTCAAACTAATGTGTTATCTTTTTTGGATGACATTACAAATTTTCTTAATAAAGCCAACAGTGTTGTGGCAACATATTTAGACTTCTCTCAGACGTTTGATTTGGTACCTTATGACATTCTGATAGAGCGACAGAAAATTAATAGAGCACACATTAAATGGATTAAAAACTGGCTAAGTGCTAGGTCTCCAAATGTAATTATAAATGGAGAAATGTCATTGAGTGGGCATGTTTCCAGTGGGGTCCTGGAGGGACTGGTTCTTGGCCCAACGCTATTTAACATTTGTATCCATGAGCTGGAAGAAACCATAAGAGCGTCACTGATAAAGTTTGCAGATGACACACAAACTGGGGGAGTGGTAAATAATGAAGAGGACAGGTCACTGATTCAGAGCGATGCGGATCACTTGAAAACTGAGCGCAAGCCAACAATAAGTGTATCAATACAGCTCAATGTAAATGTATCCGTCTAGGAACAAAGAGCGCAGGCCATGCTTACACGATCGGGGACTCCCTCCTGGGAAGCAGCGACTCTGAAAAAGATCTGGGGTTCGTGATGGAGAAGCGGCTGAACGCGAGCTCCCAGGGGACCAAAAGAGTGAATGTGATCCTGGGGGGGCAGAAACAGGGGGGATCCCGGGTAGGAGCAGAGACGTAATTTTATCTCTGGATTTGGTATGGGTGCAACTGCGGCTGGAATCTAGTGTCCAGTTCCGGTTCCCATCAGCCCAGAAGGATGTTGATCAATTCGGGAGGGGTTAGAAAAGAGCCACGAGAATGATGAAAGGATTCGAAAACCTGCCTCATAGGGACAGACTCCAAGAGCTGAATGTAGCTTAACAAAGAGCAGGTGACAGGGAGACTTGATCATAGTCTATAAGCAACTTCACGGGGAGGAAATATTGAATCACGAGCTCGTCCGTTTAGCTGCAGCAGGTCTAACACCATCAATTGGCTGGACTTTGAACGGAGATCGAGTCAGACTGGAAACAAGGGTACACTTTTAATGGGGGAGATCGTTAACCACGGGAACAGGCAGCCGGGGATATGGTGGATTCTCCACCGCTGACTCTTTTGAAATCAAGACCGGATGATTCCTCTAAAAGATTTGCCCTGGGATGTCTCAGTTCTCTGGCCTGTCCTACAGGTCAGACTAGGCGATCTTTGTGCAATCTATGACATCCTCTCCCAGAAACGATCCATTGGAATTGCTCAGCTGCTAATCCCTTCGCAGCTGTACAGCATCCTGTGAACAGAAACCACAGCCCGAGGATGCTCAAACATTGCTGCAGAAGGGGAAGCAGACGCACCCAGCGGAGAGGTGACTTGCCCAAGGCCACGTGCTGATTCAGTGGCAGAGTTTGAGTCAGGAGTCCTGGCTTCCACCCTCTGGTTCTAACCACTCCTCTCTGCTGCCCCCCCATTATAATTATTGTAGGGGGCAATTCCTGTTTTAATTATCATGCTCGCCTTGCTGGCTTTGCAGCAGCAGTAGGTTGGGGAAGGGCATCAAGCCCCTGGGTGGAGAGGGCTGGGCATGAATTTGGGAGGGGGTGGAGGAGAGTTAAGGAGGGTAAAAGGCAGTGGTGGGGGTCCACCTGGAGCCCTTGGCTGCCCTGAGAATTAACCCCTTAGTGCCCCAGGAACCAAGTGCTATTGTGTGCCAAGAGAGAGACCTGCTGGGATGTTCTCCCTCTGCCCCAGCTGCCTCTTCTGCTTTTACCTACGGTCCAGTCATAAGTGGGGTACAGTGGGGGGGGCACTGGAGAGAGATCTGTGAGCTCCCCACTCTTCCCAGCACAGGGGGTTAGGGACAGCAGGGCTGGCGAGACCTCAGAGGAACCCAGCTGGGGGCAGGCTGGGGAGGTGGCAAATCAGTTATAGCATCACCCACCCCCCCCAACACACACACAAACTCCATCCTCCCTCTGCACGCTGATTCCCCCTCCCCACCTCCTCCTTTTCAGCTGCATGGCCCATTCCCCGAGAAGGCTTCAGAGGCAGAGCGAGATCACAGCTGCTGAGCTACCAGGAAAAACAATTCAAAGGCTTTCAAGCCTTGCCTCTCCTGCAACTTGTCCCATGACATGCTCCTATCTCTGTGGCGGGGGGCTCCCTTCTCTGCCCCACCGCGCGCGGCCTGGCTTTGCGGCGACCGGGGTGGCGAAGCAGAGATGGGGGGGCTGGCCAAGTTTGTCGATCCAGGCCCAAGAAATGAGGGCAAAAAAAAAAAAAGAAGAAATTATTGATTCAGGCTTCCGGGAGAGGGCGGGGGGAGCGGTTCAAAGCCAGCGCGTCTTTGAGGAGGATTTCAAAGGGACTGGGAAAGTGCAGAGCTGAGATCTGTGTGTGTGTGTGCACACGCCGGCTTCATTATCTGTGTGTACGCACGTCCCCAGAAGCCTTTGTGGGTCTGCAGTGTGAACGTGCGCGATCCGCCGGAGGGTGGGGGCGTTGTGGGTGTGTACATGCTTTGTTTTGTTGTCTCTGCGTGGCTGCATGTACCGGGGAGTCTTTGTGGGGTTGTGGTCCGCTTGATGGGGGGGGGCAGAGGGTTGTGCACGCAAATACGTATGTTTTGCTTGCACGTCATTGTGTGTGCATAGTGTGTAGTTGTGCGACTTGCAAGGATATGGATCTGTGTCCTGTGTGTGTCTGTGTGTTGGTGTCCGTGTGCACACTTAGCCATGGGGCTTTGAGCCCGGGTAGCATGTATGTCTGTGACTTACAGGGGTGTGGAGCATCTCTGTGTGCGTTGTAGTTAGTGCATTGCACATGGATTGCACGTGGATGGGTGTGGGAGAGGTGGGTCATTCTGAATCAAGGATTTCTTCAAGGAGTTTCCCTGCCGGTTCTGCCTGCAAACTAATCACCACAGGCCCGAATTTATGTGTCAGTCAAAATTCCTTACACACTCGTTCCGGGGCTGTGACTTTGCCAGTCAGATCCGACATGCAGGCCCCAGGGCCTTGCCTTTCTGTCCCCAAAAGCGGTAGGGTGGGGGCCCGCCAGCCTGCCCGGTTCAGAGCTCACCCCTCCTGAACCACACTTATTATTAACCTGCTGCCTCCTCGGCCCTGTCCCCATTTCCCTCGCCTCCAGGTGGAGCTGGGCTGATTTGCACCAGCTGGGGAATCGTGGCCCGTGGCGACCGTCCCGGCAGAGAGAGGCGAGTTTGCCCGTTCGCACCTCGGCCGCTCTGCCCAGCCTGATTGCAAGGGGGCCTGCTAGTGCCAAGGTGGCTTTGACGCGTCGCTGACACCCCCCGCCCCCAAGAACCAAACCTCCTGTCCCATAGGTCACTCCCGGCAAGGAGCGCACTGGTTACCCAATAGTAACCGCTCCTGTGAACTACCAGCCGGGAACGGACTCTAGCTTCTGCCAGGCCAACGATTCAAGGGGGTGTGTGGGTGCGGGAGCTTTATGGTGCATCATGGGAAACGTAGTCTTTTTTAGGTTACGCCCACTCCCTGAACTGGAGACGATCCCATCCTCTGTCCTAAGGCAACCGGCATCGGACGTGAAACACCTGTCAGGGATGGATGGCCTAGATAATTCTTAGTCCTCCCTTGAGCGCAGGGGACTGGACTAGACGACCTCCCGAGGTCCCTTCCAGTCCTACAATTGTATGATCAACGCTGGGCGGACGCCCTCCTGGCTACAAGATGAATGGTCCCAGGCCCTTGAGCAGCTACCAAAAGGCACAGGCAGCGCCGTGGCTTGGAGCTGGGCCTGGGGACATAGCGGCTATTCCTGAGGGTCCGGGTGTTTTCGTGGCTCGGTGGCCAGGGGTTGGCCCGCTGCGTCCTTGTTCCCAGGCCGGCATGGCGAGAAGAAGGATTTCTAATCACCCCAGGCTCCCAGCCTCCCAAATCGCCTTCTTAACACTTTCTAATTTACTGGCACTTTATCTCGACGTCCCCCGGCAGAGAGATGATGAATGGGGCTGATCATCAAGAAGAGCGATGTTCCCGCCGCTTGACACCCAGGCGGGATTCGCCGCTTCCTCCCACGCAGCCCAGCCGCTGGGGCTGCACCGCCGACCCCCTGCCCCTGGAGGGCAGGTCCTGCCTCTCTGGCCTCTGAGAGGAACCACCTCATCCTCCCACTGCCCTGGGAGACCCTCCCGGCCAGCTAGAGATGCTGAAGATGAGCCAGCAGGGGGCGCTTCTGAGTGCAGGGTGCTCCCTGCTCAAACGAAAAGGTCTCTCTCGCACTGGGATCCCTCCCTCCACTCCCAGCATGGGATTCCCCCACTGCCCATGAGCCCAGGACAGACCCCTCCGTCCTTGAGGACAGGGGGCTGCGGGGGATGGGTAACACTCGTGGCAAGCGAAGACCCGACACGGAGATTTTAATGGATCTTTCCAAAACCATTTCCCCTCCCTACCATCTCTCCCCCGCCTCCTCAATATCAGCCTCGTCTTCTGGTCAGGGCAGGAGAGCGGGCGTCAAGAGACCCGGGTTCTATCCCCAGCTCTGCTCCTGAGTAACTTTGGGCCACGCGGCTTCGCCGCTCCAGGCCTCAGTTTCCCTATCTGTCACCTGGGGTTAATGAGACCCGCCCACCTGTGTAACATGCTCCAACGCTGCCTGATCGTGTCCCACTCAGTCCCTGTTTCCAGACTAAAGAGGCCGAGCTCATTCAAACCAGCCATCTGAGCCGGGTCAAGAATGGCCACTGCTGATCGTACTAAGGCGAGCGTTAGGTGCCCGATTCCCCTTGGAAAATCAGTGGGATTTGGGCACTTAACTCCTTCATGCCCTTGTAAAAAGTCCCAGTCTAAGTCCCCTAGAGACGGGGTCCCCACGCTCCATCCGACCCCCACATGCAAACGCTGCTGACTAGAGGCAGAGAGGGAGCAATTTTTGGAGGACCCATCTGAATTCTTTGGAGACCACCTCTAGGTTTCTGCCAGGCGAGTGCGCCTGGGCAGTGCTGAGTAATTCCCCTTCCTTGGGTCCCTGGGAACAGCCCTGCCCTCAGCCCCGTCACCCAAAATGAGTTTCCCCACCCCGGCCCCAAAGATGAAAATTATTTTCCTGCGGCGTTATAAACCCAGTGAAAGGACAAAAGGACAAGGGAAGCAGAGGGAAGGAAACAGACACCAAAGCCCGACAAGATCCGAGCCGGCCACGGAACAGCAGCCCATGGATTGCCACGCACGTGGCCTGCCAGGGCGAGCGATCCCCCCTGCCGACTAGGAGTCCCCCTCTACTCCCCTGATCACACAGCCACGCCAGTCAAGGCAACGTCCATGCCGCGGCCTGGCCGAGGTCACCAGCGTGGCCGTCTGGCGTGAGATTATCCACGTCGGTGCATTGCAAAGACAGAAGTGCTGGAGTAGGCCCGGCGGATCAAAACGCTGGCCCGGCGGCTTCCGTCTATGCCCAGGGCTCCAGGCGGCAGAGCGAGTGTGACCCAGCCATGAAGACTCCCAGGCCACCTGGCCGGAATGCCCTCCTGACCCGGGGCACCCGTATGCCCTCTGAGAACACGGCCCGAGCCATGCGGGGCTCGAGGGGCTGCTCGGGCTGCAGGCAGAGAGTGAAGCAGAGCTCAGGCTGCCCTGCCAAAGAAGCAGCTAAACCAGTCTGGCGGCAGCGCCGGGGAGAGAGACAACAGACCTGGGTCTGCGGGAGAAGGCAGGAGGCAGTTGGGAAACATTTCATACTCACAGGCCCGAGAGCCGCGCCAGGGGAGATGGAGCAGCTGGAGGAGGGATAGTACAGTTGGCATCTCTGCAACTGGGGGGGCATCACACGCTCTACCCTAGCCCCAACCTGCATCTACTGCTTAAGAGAGATGCCTGACCTGCCCTGGCAACCAAGTTCCCGCCCCCCGACAAGGAGCCTGTCCAGCCTCCTTGGGCTTCTGGGACACGTGGCCTGGGTGCGATGCTCCACCGGGAACCCTTGCCAGCTCCCACCGCTGCCACCAGCTCTCCACGAGGGGGTGGGGATTATCGTCAGCATCCACCTCCCTTCAGTGGGCGAAGGCTCCGCCAGGCTCCCAGGGGCCGGCAGAGACATGCAGAAAGAGACAAGGGGGGGTTGTTTTGCTTTTTTAATTTTACAAAATTGTAATTAAATAGGGAGTGAAATCCTGTTAGCTCAATCCAGCCCCGCTGGGAGTTCACTCTACTTCAAACAAGTTTCTTTCTCCCCCTCCCTTTACTAAGAGAATCAAAATTGTATTAACCCTTTGCTCCGGTGCCGGCACACGCAGTGTGTGCAAAGTTAGGGCTTGATCCAAAACCCACTGAAATCATTAGCAGAAGCAGCATGGCCTAGTGGAAGGAGCACAGAGCAAACCCTCTAAGAGATCTGGATTCTATCCCTGGCTCTGCCATGGAACTGCAGGGTGACCCTGGCCAAGTCATTGCCCCCCTCTGTGCCTCAGTTTCCACCACTCACACTGTGCTCTTTGGGGCAGGGACTGGCTCTTGCTGTGTGTGTGTACAGAGCCTAGCACACTGCATCCCAGATCTCAGCTAGGCTATCTTGACACCACACACTATAATTAAGTCAACGGAAAGATTCCCAGGCAGGGCTGGGATCAGTCCCTGTGGCAGAACGCACACACACAGCGGGGCAGGCTGAGCCAGGAGGTGGCCAGGCGTCTTTCTCGGCTCTGCCAGTGACTCATCTGAGCCCTGGGAAGCGGCTTCTGGGCCTCTGGGTCCCCAGCTGAAGAATGAAGATAAGGATACCCAAAAGCCCCTGGAGCTCTAGGTCACCCGTCTATTAGCATTCATTCATGCCAAGGAGTGTTTCAGAAGGAATATTGGGCATCAGGGTTCAAGCTCAGCTCTAGCTAGTGGGGACTGAGATGAAACCTAATCTGTGGGGTGGGGAGGATGTCAGATTATCTCACGTCCACTCCTCGGGGAGTTCGGACACATCAGCCGCTGGCCACTCTCAGAGACCAGACAACGGGTTGGATGGATCGGGGGCCAAATCCAGTCTGCCAATGCCTAGGAATGAGACGCTCCACCCCCACCCAAATCGCACCCAGCTCCTAGATAGTTCCCCCCCACAAGCTCCATCAGGTGATAGGCAGGGTCTGGTGCTCCTCCCTGCGAGCAAGGCTGGGAAAATCTATTAAATGCCTAGGCCAGCTTCTGCGCTGCTTCTGGGATAAGTTACGACAACTACAGTCTGGCTCTCTCTCCCTCTCGTCCTCCGCGGCTTCCTTTCCTTCCTCTGTTTCTTTAAAAAACTAGGGAAATGAAATGACAAAAACACCGTCAAGTCCCCTCCAGGCAGGAAAGGACGGAGTTAAATCTCCTCGCTCAGCAGTGCGGCACATCTGTAGGCTTTTTGCTTCCTGCCTTTCTTTACTAGTGTTTATGTTGATGAAGGCAATGCCGTATGCTATGGAAGAGGCAGGAGCCGCAGTGTGACTAAACGGAGACTCCCGGGAGGAGAGTTACTTTTGCCTCGCTAGACTCCAGAGAGTTGCAATTATTAGCAGCATGTGCAGAGCTCTTGGCCCTGCTGTGCACGGTGCTGCAGGTGCCCCGGGCCAGAGCCAGCCCCTGCCCTGAAGAGCTTACAATCCAAACAGAGAATCCAGAGGGTGGGAGAAGGGAAGTCGGGGGAAAAGTCCTGTTGCCGTCACCGAGTTGAGAATTCCACCTTCAGAGACTTGCCTGCCCTCACAGAGGCGGGCGGCGACTGAACTGGGACCCGGATCCCAATCTCCTGAGTACAGCCTAGTGCCTCATCCATTAGTCCATCCTTCCTCTCGCAGCACTAATAACAGGAGCATACATCTGTGGGGTGTTTGTACTGCCCCGCACTCCTCCCTGGCCTATGCGCCTTTAGAAACATAAGCCTAGAACCTCAGCGGTATTCGGGCTCCTACTTCTTACAGGATCTGGGCCTTAAGCTACATTTTTGCCCCGGTTTCTAACCGTGGTCATGTGCCCATTACGGTCCCAGATGCCCAGGTGATCCGAGAGGTTGCACAGATACCCGCTTGGGAGCCCTGCGTTGCGTTCGTGCAGATAACTGCATGCGTAAAGTGCCCCTGCAAACAGCAGAGGCTGGTTTCAACATTTGCCTCTTAAGCTGCACTCAAGATACACTACGGGAGCAAATTCCTGTCCGGGCCTGGAGGAGGCGCTAACTGACCTAGTTCTGGCGCTATCTACTGCCCAGAGACAGGCATCCGTATCCAGCGATTGCTAAATCAAATTTTATATACACCGGTATCATTAATTACACAAACCGCAAGGCCATCTGATAACATTAAGTCAAGGAACAGCAGAAATTGAGCACTAAGACGGCAATTCTTTAGTCACTCTTCAGCCGCCAAGGCAAAGCTGGCTCCCCCCGCAACCACAGCTCCCGCAAGCCTCCGAAGGGCAGCACCTCGCTGGTGTAAATGGACACCAGGAACCTCAACGGGGCCTCCTTGATCAAGGAAGTTTCTTTCGGGCTCCGATTCAGGGCAGCACATAAGCAGGAGCGTAAGTTGAGGGATGCAGCAGATTCTCCGGGGCTTGCAGCCTTTTGATCCAGCCCTGCCCGGCTTTCCAAAAGACAAGCTCTCACTCAGCCCGAAGTTGCGCAGGAATCGCCAAGGGGACGTTCTCCAGCCTATGTGAATGCAGGAGGCTCGGGCTAGCTTCACATGATGGTCCCGTTTGGCCTGAAAAAGATCGATGTCTCCCATTGATTTCAGTCCCCTGGGAATTCCGGGTGTGCGTTAAGCGTTGTCCTGACCAGGGGCCTTAGATTGTGCGTGATTCTTCCCCAGACAGAGATTGTCTCTTCTGTGTCTGTACCGCGCCTGGCACTTCCGGGGCATTTGGTCATGCCCATCAGATAAACATTCACAACTGGTAATAAAATTGCCCCTCACCACTTTAAACTGGATTACAGTGGGAGCCGCCTTCGCCACCACCCTGGCCAGGAAAGCATTCGTCTGACATCACTAAAGCGTCCACACAGATCCTGCTCCCCATAGAAAAGCACCCTGCACCCCCTTCCCTGCACACAAGCATGGAGTCGTTCAACCCTGCTTCTGAATTTCCTGCCTGCGGGAGGCTCCGGGCTGATTTACTTGCTCAGGGTTTGAATTTGTTAATTTCCTATTGTTTATCTGAATGGCAGGGCGGAACGAAAACGGATTTACGGGCGGCTCCCCGGCTGACATGGGATCCAGGCTCCAGGCACCATGCGTGTTGAAGAAAAGACCGGTCCTCTCTCCAGAGCCCGGGATGCGGCTCCTGTGGGCTCCAGGCAAGGCAACTGGGCTCATGGCAGCTCCCGCCCAGATCCCAAGCCGGAGGAGCTGCAGCGCGGAAGGCAATAAACCACTTCTTGGGGTTTAACAGCCAGGCCTTAAAAATACCTGGAGTAAATCAGAGCCGCCCCCCGCCCCGCGAGGCCTGGCTCATGGGAGCAGCCCTTCCTCCCCCAGTCGCGTCAGTGAGGCCCTGGCTGTCAGGATCAGGCCCTGCGACCCAGCAGAGAGCTGGCACTCAGGAGGCGTCCAAGGAGCAGCCAAGCGGGCTGGCCTTTTAAAACCAGGTTCCCCTTGGTTCTCCACCCACCCCACTAAGCAAAGCTAGGACCCCTCCAGGCCAGGGAGTGCTGGGGGGCAGCAACAGCAGGTCCCCCCACTTTGTGCTCCCCAGCGCGCGTGGCCAGATTACAGCTATCTCCTGAACAGGTGCCATGAGGACAAGGGGGCTCACGCCTCCACACTCCCACTGCCTCCCAAGGAGAAGTGATCAGTGCCGCAGTAGTGAACACTGCCTCCCCCCTCCAGCTCACCCACGCGGGGCCAGCCACGAGCTGGCAATCCATAGAGGAGACAGACACATGCTGCGGGGGGGATGCAAGAGTGACAGAGTCAGAGGGGTCGGTGGGGGAGGACAGAGACAGACCAGAGGGACACGTGCCGGGATGGGGGACATGTGCAACAAAATTCTCTGAGGCACCTCTTCCCCCATACGCTCTCTGGGAGGAAAGCCTCCGCGTCCGACCCCCAAGCTCCCTTTCCAAATAGATCGCGTTTGGCCAAGAAGGCTGCCAACTCTTGCAACGTCGCATATTAAAGAACCCCTTCCACCTCCCGCCCCCAGTCTGTGCACCACTCGCACGACGGCCGGAGCCACGGAAGGAACGAAGTGGCCAAATAACGGGAAGGTGGGGAAGGAGCTTCGATATTTGGTTAATAAAAACATTCCCCGTGCTGGCTGCAGGGGACGGCCCTTCCAAGCGAGAGCAGCGCCCTTTTGCGCGACCTCAACTCCCACGGCCTCCAGGGCGATCCTGGATTGTCCGAGCCACCTCTAGAGGGCGACAGAGTCTTACTGGAGGTTTGCTTAGGGCAGCCGGTTTCACCGTCAGTAATAAAGGGCCTTGTGCAGGGTCACACGTTCTCCCTCCATGAGCCCTCCCTTCCCCGCCTTCCCGAAGAACTGACAGCCTCAGGGTGAAGGTGGACACAGGGGGCATGTGCTGATCACTAGTGACCCCCAGGGGCTGCCAATGGCTGGAAGGGGAGTTCAACCCTCCTGGCCAACCATAGGGACCTGGGTTTGAGACCGACCCAGGTCAGCAGCCTGCTCAGAGGCGGGAGTCCCTGGTTAATCTGACTTAGAAGCAGTGTCCATAAGCCGGCGGGGTTGGGTCTAGGTAGAAACGGCCCCCCCGAGGCTGGGTTCCCGCAAAGCAGCTTTATGGCCAGAGTGGGTGAAAAACGTGTCTGAAAGTGCCATAAAAAACACAGACATGCAGCAAACTTTCCAAAGGGCCAGAAAAACCGCAGGGAGAAAACAGCCCATGCAGCCGGTCTGCAAACATCCCCATTAAGGGTCGGCCCAAACAGCAGCAGGCCAGAAACTCTGCAACGACCCGGCTCTCCGAAAGCCACAGACCCCGAACCTGGGCAAGATCCTGGGCCTGGAACTGCACAAAGCCAAGCAGCTTGACCCAAGGCAGGTTCTGCAGGGCCTGTGTGGTCACAGCATCCAAGCTTGAAACCATCTGCTCAGCTGGGAGCTGGTACCCTCAGCACACCGTGCCAGGGCAAAGTTTCCCAGCAGGGCAGGGGAATCCATCCTCCCCATCTTTTCCCAGCCCCGAGCCTCTCTAATCACCCCCAATTCTCCCCTTCTCCATAGTAACCCAACCAATACCTCCCCCTACCTCACGATGCCCCCAAAATATTCCCCTCTACTTCCTCATTTCCATAATCTCCCGTGCCCCCCTTCTCTACCGCGTTCCCCCATTCAGCAGTTCCATCTGCTCTCTTACACGGCAGCCTTTCCCATGGCGCTACTACCCCACGGCACGGCCCTCCCGCCCTCCAGCACACGACTTGCCACAGCCCAGACGCCACCTGCACACTGCAAAAGAATCTGGATCAGCAGCTAAGACAACTTGGGAGCCCGCTGGCTCTGACCCCTGGATCCATCAACCACCAGCAGATGGGGATGACGGAGCCCTGGGTTTGGCTGTTCCAGGGGGATGGCTTCCCTCCAATCAGAATGGGGCAAAATTCAGGGGGCCGGTTGTGGGCCCGCGTCCCCCTACAAAGGGGCACAACTGCATCCATGTTACATCCACGCGGCTCTGCATCGCTCGGCAAAGGGGCAGCCTGCCTCCCTAACGCCCCGCACAGTACATGCCCCATAGGAAGGGCCCAATCCGGCCGGCAACTGAGCCCCCTCGCCGACTTCACCGGGGACAGAGAGCGCCCTGCACCTGGCAGGACTGGGCCCTTCGTTCACCAACACCACCCTGCCTGATTTCAAGTTAAAAGCACAAAGGACAAGAACAACACACCAATGCTCTCAAGACTCCCACCACCACAGTATCAGCTGCAGGTGAATGGCCCATGTTTAGAATTTAAAGGGTCAGTGCCATCAGCATGGCAACTGCTGGGCGGTAAGCGATTGAAAATCTGCCCCCTAGCGTCATGTGGTCCATGCCCTACATTTAGGTTAAAAATAGTGGGCGATGGGGCCGCGGGTGTGAGAAAGAGATTTAGAGGGCACCTATTTTATTAGCATTAACAATATTTATTCCTTTGATCATTCCAATGGAAGTGACCCAGTTTTCAACGCCACAGGCTAGGAACCAGAGGTGAAACAGACAAGGGTAAAGATTATTGATGATTATTCATGGGGCTGGCTACAGCGTCCCCTTCACGCCGTTCCCACAGGCGAAGGGGCTGGCCCAGAAAGTGAAACTGCCTTTGTTTGTCTGATCTCCCCTCCTGCTCCCTCGGCGGAACTCTTGCCCGAGACGCAGCTCAGGAAAGTTTTGTTCTGGTGGAATTTTCCCCCGGACGGCGTCCTTGCCCAGCCCTGTTATTCATCATCCATTAATAACGCTTGGCCAGGGGAAAAGCGCCTCCGGAAGAGCAATCTCGAGGGGCTTTGGTATCCTTAGCAGCTGGGTAAAGTGAGGCAGTGTGAGCTAGTGGACAGCCCACAGGGCGATGGCTCAGGAGACCAGGGTGCTCTGCTCTGTGACCTTAGGTAGACACCCCGTGCCTCAGTTTCCTCTCCTGCCCTTGTCCATTTAGACTGTACACTCACAGGTTGAGAGATGTATCTGGACAGAACCTAGCACATGGGGGCCTCATCTCAGTAGAGACCCCTAGGCACTACGGTTATACCAACAGCCCCATTCTACAGACAAGCAGACTGAGGTGCAGAGATGGGATGCGATGTGGCCACGGTCATGCAGAGAGGGCAACAACAGAGCTGGGAACGCAACCTTGGTCCCCCCAAGCTGGAGCACTACATTGACCCCCTGGGCCACGCTACCTCCCAGCATGCTCAGGGCTGGACAGGACTCTGGAGATCCTCAGTGCTTAACGAACCTGCACAGAGATGAGCAACCACCTCCTTGCTCCAGGCCAGACTCCGCTTCCTGCTGCTACGACGCTGCTTCGGGGGGCCCAGGGCACTGGCATGGCCCACGGTGCCGGACGGACCTGCCCCACGTTCCTGTCCCCAAGCCAACTGCTCCTGCTTCCTGGGCAACCGAAAAGCTCCGGATCCCCCTCGGCTGTGTCTCTATCGATCCCCCATGATGTCAGAGGCTGGGTGCACGGTTAGGGAAGGGGGGGCAGGCGGTCTCTGCGTGGGGGGGCGGGTACTGCCCCAGCTGCTTAGCAGGCAAAAGCCCTGTCCTCAGCCACATACCAGGTGGCACTCAAGTCCCTGCCCCTGTCCCCCACCCCGGCGGTAACTGCCCCCAAAATTCCCCCTGCCCCCCAGCAGTCAGCAGGAGGGACTCAACATTAGCACAGACATCAGGCCAATTGAACACCAGCCAGGAGGACCTCAGGGGGGTCCGATCCTGCGCCGAGCACCGTCGTCCATCAGGGCCCTTACCCAGCCCGCTGCGGGATGGGGCCCCTCGTGAGGAGCAGGAACGCAGGTGGCTGTTGTCAGCACGACCGGGCAAGGGGGGCTGATGCCAGGTGCCCAGTGGATCGATGTCTCGCAGGGCTCTGGATCAAACCGGGCTCCCCCGGCTGGACCCCCACCCCTGTAAATCGCAGGGGTCAGTGCCCCCCCACCCCCGCCCCGTTTAACAACATTACACTTCCCAGGCACCCTGCTCTTCGCTCCTTTCATACCAACGATCCCATTCCTCAGTAGGGATGTCATAACCCAGGACCCCCCGCCAGGCAGAGGGAACCCACATGGCTGGGGAACGGGGCCCCCTCCTCACCGCCGCCCGCTTGCCCTTCATCTGAGGGCAGGGTCAACCTTTCCGGGGGTGGCACAGCTCAGATCCGGACGGGGCGGGAGCTCCCCTCGCACTGCCCCCCCCCGGGGTGGGGGCAGCGTCACCCCCTCTGCCCCACCCCGTCTCTGTGCCAGGGCCCTCGGCAGCCCGGGGGCTGGATTCTGTGCCCGGTTGCCTGCCGGGGTTTGCGCCCTGTTCCACCCCAGAGCGGTTCTGCCCCACAGCCTGGGGGCTGCACCCCGAGTGCAGGGCAGGTCCCCTCCCAAAAAAACAAACCCAGGCAGCGGCTGCTCCGTCTTCCACCTCGCCCCCCATCCACCCCCACGCAAAACAGCTCCAGCTGGGGGGGGGTGTCCTCGCCGCTCCTGCCCCTCCCCCTTTGTAATAGCCCCCCCCGCGGTACCCAGCAGCTGATGGGAAATGTCACCCCCCCTGGGGGGGTGTAGAGCCAGTGACCCTTCAAGGTTCCCTTCTGCACTGGAGCCCATAACAAAAGCTCGCTGCAGCCCCCCCCCCGGGGCTGCTCCCCGGCTACACAAAGGCACGTTGCTGGCGGGGGAAGGGGTTAAAACCCCCCCGCGACTGAAATCCACACCCCCCCGGTACCCCCCGCCCCCCCCAGAAACGTACCCGGGGAGCGGGGACCATCGCCGCCCGAGAGCTGCAAAGTTTGCAGGGTTCCCAGGGGGAACCCCCCCACCCCCAAACAGCCCCCCCCCGCCCCCAGCAGCGCCCGGCGCCTCCACCTACCGTGCCGGCGGCTCCCGGGAGCCAGGCGGGGGCTGTCTGCAGCGTGCGGCTCCGAGCGGCTCGTTCCTTTAAGGGGAGGCGCTTCCCCGGCTCCCCCTCACACCTGTCCCTGCCGCGCACCCGCCGGGCATCCTGGCGGCGCATCCGACTCGGGGCGCAGCGGCGGCGGCGGCTGCAGGACCCAGGGCGCAGAGCGGGCGGAGGTGGGGGGGGTCCCCCTGGCAGATCCTCGCCCCCCCCCTCGGTGCAATGCAGCTGTGTGCATGCGATCCCCGGCACCGTCTCCTCCAGCCCCCCCCCACACCCCGAGGAGCAGCGCTGGGGGGGCTGGGAACAGCTGCTGCCGGGGGCTCCTGCCACAGGGGGAGGGGGGCTGGCTTGGACGGAGGGGAGCTCCTGCGACCACCCCCCCCGCTGCCTTTGTCAGCCTGCTGGGGGGGGGGGCGCGTCCCGTCCCCCCTCTCTCCCGGCGCTGTCTCTATCGCCTGGCTCCGTCTCCGGCGTTATCAGGAGCGCACACATTGGAGGCGGTAGCTCCCCTCCGCCGCAGCTCCAGCCCAGGCGGGCTCCGAGGAAGAGCAGGGCTGGATTCCGCCGCTTCTGAAGGGAGCTGGATGGCGTTGGGGGGGCTCCAAGCGGGCGGGGGAGGATTAGGAAGACCGGTGTTTTGGGGGGGGGGGTGGCTGGTCCCTTGCCAGCCCAGCAAAGGAGTGGGTTGTTTTTAGGTCAGTTCCCAGCTCTGCCCGCCTTGGCCAAGTCACTGCCCCGCTCCGTGCCTCAGTTTCCCCCATCAGGGCTCTTTGCCCGTCCCATCCCCCTAGACTGTAAGCGCCTCTGACTCTATAAGCGCAATGGGGGTACAGTCCCAGTCCTAGGTCTTTGTCGTATCCAGACAGGGGCGCTGTGTCTACACTGGAGCCAGTTCTGAGATGATCCAATTTGATTTATGAGTGGTACTGGAGTAGCGCCAAGAGGTCCCGACCAAGGTGGCGCCCGGCACTGTACAAACACACAGTATGAGCCATTACTTGCCCCAAAGATCTGACAAGACAGACAAACCTGCTGTTCCCCTAAGTGTGTGTGCGTTGGCTGGGGGGCATGATCTTTAGGTGGGGCTCTGGGGATGCCCAGGGCCCCAGACGGCCTTGATACAACCCTGCTCACCCAGCACAGCTGGGAACTGACCCCGGCTGGCAATCTGGGTATTATTATTGATTGTACTGCCCCAGTGCCGAGCAGCACTGGTCCCCATTGTGCTAGGCGCTGCACATACAGAGACCGGACGATTCCTTATGACCTGGCTTTATTATTTAACGCATACTGCCATTACACACAGCAAACCACATGCCAAAGATGCAACGGTTGCAAAATCAAGCCCGCAAATGTCAGGAAGTGCCAGAATCACAGCAGCTTTTGCATCCTTGATTCAGCTGTCTCAGGCACATGCACTGTGATCCACGCTTTAATGACACCCCCTCTTTATTTCCCCCAGCCCCCTGCCTCGTTCAGCGCTCCACTGAATGGGTTTCTCTTCAATATTCTTTTTTATCCTCATGCTTCCTTGCGTGGCCCCGGGCCTTATTCACCGCCCAGCAGCCGAGCCCTGCACTGAATACAGAATTATTCATTTCCCCGTAGATGTTTCCATGCTGTTGTCATTGGAGGGTCTCAGCGCTTTCCAGACATGAACGGATTTAGCGTTGTGACACCCTGGAGTGGTGAGGTCATAATATTCTCCCCATTTCACACATGGGAAATGGAGACTCTAAAGCCCCAAAGGCCCAGGCATGTTGGAGGCCCCGTTTGCCCAGTGGAGGATCTCCTGCAGAACGTTTTGCGGCTCTTCATTATTCAGAGCACGGTGCCCCGTTGACCTCAGTGACAGCTGTGAGCGTTCAGCTCTTTTGCAAGTCAGACCGGAGGTGTCGCAGGTTAGGCACCCAGAAAATAAGGCCCACACAGTGGCTGCTGGGAAAAGTTTGCTTTAAGTGACTTGCCCGGCACCCTCCGAGAACTAGGTGGCGGAGGCAGGGATGGAACCCACGGCCTCCTTAGCTAGGAATCCTTTCCCTGCCTGCAGTCCCCTGCCTCATTCATTGCACACCTTCCGACTTCTGCAAAGATGACTCAGGGCTCCAGGAGACAGCTTCAGCGCACATCTCTGAGTCATGCCCGGAGCAGGCCCAGCCCGTGCAGGGATTGGGGCAGGGGGCCTGTGGAATAAGAAATCGCTTGTGATCATCGTAATTAAAGACGGTATCAGAACGGCCCGGCATACGCACAAGGGGGCTCAATTAAGGTTGCACGGACTACCCGAATCCTGGTATTTCCTAACTTTTGAGTGCTTGATTCTGCACAGAAGAGAGAGACCAGACACTTTGCCAGTGGGTTTCACCGCTCTCTGCTGACAGCCCAGGAATGTTGACACTCAGGATTCCTGGGTTCATTCCACGTTCTGTAGAGGTGTGCGCTTTAGGGCTTACAGACCCTTCTGCCCCACTTCCTCCAAATCCCCTTCTGCTCCTATCTACTCCTTCCTCCGACACCTGCCTGCCCCCCTTTTCTGTTCCCACCCATGGTCCCTCCTTGGTTCAGCCCTTCTCCTATCATGACCATCCCTAGCCTCTTCTTGTGACTATTCCCCCTTTGGGTCTTCTATCCCCCTCTGCTCCTGTTCCCTGCTTCTGCCCCGTCCCTCTGCTCTGCATCACTTCCCCAGCCCCCAGTTCCTCACCCCTCTGCCTTTGAGTCAGGCAGATTCCTCTACTCCCCCCACCCCCCACTGCCTGGGTTCCAGGGGCCAGCATGCGGCTGGGCTGCCAAGCGTACCAGAGAAGCGGCGTCCCCGCTGTCCGTGCCTGAACGCAGCAGCCTCTGGAAGTCAGCGCAATTGCAGGAAGAGTCCGGCTCAGCTCCTGCCTCCCCGCCGAGGCTGGAGCACAGTCAGCCACTCTGCAGGGCTGGCACACACCTGAAGGAGCTGGGTGGGGATGGGGCATGCTCCAAAGCTCCAAAGCTGGGTGGGGATGGGGCATGCTCCAAAGCAGAGAGGTGCTCCAAAGCAGAGAGGTGCTAGAGTGTCTCATGGAATAATTGAAAGAATTTTTTTTTTTTAATATGGGAAACACAAGGTATTTTCTCCCTAACCTTAGAAACCACTGGCCTGCTTTAGCTGACGCCTTCCAAAAAAAAAATAAAATAATAATCAATGGATCAATCAGCCTAAGGCAGACATTGGCCATGGAAAATTTCAGCCTGACCAGTTAAAGTTCAGCAGAGCTGTAAGCAACTGAAAAAAGGATCTTATCATGGCAAATGATGGGCGACCTTAACTACAGGTGTCCTTACCTGCACTGCCTAGAATCCTCCCTATTGGTCCTGGATCTATTCCATCTATTTATTCATCTGCTTGCAGACCCTGTGGATGGAGCTCGCGCTAGCTGAAAGCATGCGGCCAAACGTAAATGTGGCTGCTGATTTGCAAACTCAGAAACGGTTTGTACAGTGAGTGGTAGGTGAGTCACAGCCGGTTCCAGGGACAGCTCTGGGCTTCCCCACAGTCTGTAGGAGGCATGAGATAACCAGAGCAGAACAACATCTACTCAATGGGCCCAGTTCATGTAGCCTAGGGGATTCGACCCCATATAGTTGAGGACACCTATACACCATGAAGTGTTGTCCAATAGCTCATCAAATAATTGATGATAACGCTTCCCAGCCCCGGGGCGGATTCATTAGTTAATATCTGTACAGTGCTATGAACATATAAAGCATTAGAAGACTGTTCACTATTATTAGTATCTAGTAGTCAAATCTGTCTCCAACTGGTGGCCGACGGATTGATCTCCCAACCCCTGCAGAAGATAAGGGGGAAGCTTTATTCACGTGGCTGCCCAATCTTTGGCTGTGGGGTTTCTCCGCCGGGACTGTCCGTTAGGGCCAACCCCTAAATGAACTCCAGCCCTCTCGCCTGTGCCCAATGGCATCCCACTTTACAGGAGGTGCTGCTCAGGGTCAAGGACAGGCGAGCAGCACAGTGAGGCGGAACGGTGTAGTTTGGCTCAGCCCCTCTGGTCTACCCACCCTGACGCTCATGGAAAGAGCCCTGGGATTCTCAGTGGCCATTGGTGGGCCGGACCTGGGGTCCACAGCTGGCTTTGAAAAGGGCACAGCACCCCTGGCACTGCTTTGGGGCATCAGATCAGCACTGACTTGGAGAGGGTCTTTCTGGAAGGCCTTCCACACCAACATGGCTTGGTGCGTGGGGTCATAGATCACCTGCATTCGGGCCGCGGAGCGTGAGGATCTCGCCCTGTCTGACTCTGCCAGTGTCAAACCCCTAAAAACCACAGGGCAGAAAATTAATTTTTAGATTATCTGTTTCAAGAATGGCCTTTAATATTTTCCTCCCGAGCCACCTTGAGCTGCTTGCCTCAGCGCAGCCGCCCCCACCACGCAGGGAGGTGTTAAAAGGGTCCTGTCACTCACTTTATAGCGCATCTCATTTTCTTCTCCCTCCACACAGGGCACTGTGCTGGGACTTGGGAGACATGGGTGCTATTCCCAGCTCTGCCACTGACCTGCTGGATGACCTTGGGTAAGTCACTACCCTGCTCTGCCTCAGTTTCCCTTCACACCCTTTGCCTAGTCTGTCCATTTAGCCTGCAAGCTCTTCGGGGCGGGCCTGTCTCTCTTTTTGCATATGTGCACAATGGGGCCCTGATCTCAGTGGGTGGTACTGCTGTGGCCTTGGGGTACCTTTAAGGGCTGAGCTTCCCAGAGTCTGGGCAGAGCACGGTAAAGCTCATATAAGGCACAGCCTATTGGAAGCGATCACTGAATGTCACAAAGGCAATATAAATAGCTACTCTCTGCTGCTCTTAAATCCCCCTCTGGTGCCTGAAAATAAAACGTATTCCCACCCCTGCTCCTAGCTCATACTGATTCTCCTCTCCCTCCCCTTTCCTTGTATCTGTAAGAACAGAGACACCAGCCCGGTTCACCTGGCTGCTCACTTCTCTGTCTATGCCCTGGGAGCAACCAGGTGTCGGCAGGCAGGGAGGATGAACAGCAGGGGAATGTTGCACCCCAGCAGGAGGCGCTCCCATGGTGTCTCGCTCCCCCAAAGGATGACCTCC
The DNA here is from genome assembly GCA_007922305.1 of Dermatemys mawii. Classification (NCBI taxonomy): domain Eukaryota; kingdom Metazoa; phylum Chordata; order Testudines; family Dermatemydidae; genus Dermatemys; species Dermatemys mawii. The sequence continues at coordinate 48,846 of VOCN01060803.1, forward strand.
ACGCTTCTTCCATGTCCTGGCAACAGCAAGGGGCTTTCCCCGCCTGGATGCTGGGAGATTCCCAGACCCGAGCAGCGGGGAGCCGGGCAATGTCTGTCTGAGGGGGAAATCCGCTCCTGTGCAGAGGGCCAGAACTCACTGTCAGTCAGTAGAAAGCCACTGCCCCAGCTAGGGGGCGCTGGGCAGCTACAAGGGCCGTAGCTGGGACCAGCCCCCGAAAGTCCTAGGGGCTTCTCATTCCGCCTGCCGTCTGGGCTGAATCCCCACTCAGCTGAAGCCATCCCGCCTCCCCTAGATCCCTGTCTCCATGACAGCTGGCGAGGAGCGTTCCGCACTGCCTGGTCCTGCCGCGCTCTGGCCCAGAGGTGGCTGTGGTGTGGTAGCAGGGCTGTTGGGAGGCCGGGCAAACAAATGCTGGCAAAGCCCGTCCCGCTCCTCGGCCGGAAGGGGTGACAGGAACGCAGAGTGTTCACATTAAACAGGGAGCTATGAAGGAAACCGTGGGCTAGACGGGAGCCATTTTGAGGATCTGTTTCTTACCTACCTTCCAGGCAAACAGCTTGGCTGGATCCCTCTCAGGCGCGAAGCCAGCTCCAGTTAGGAAGTGCCTCCCGGCCTTTACAAAGCTGTATTTCCGCCCCGCAGCTTCCCGGCCTGCTGTGCTCAAAATAGGGCCCTGCGGGAAGTGCCCGCTCATCCCCTTCCTTCCGCCCTTTCCTCTCCATCCTCGGTGGCTGGGTGAATCTGCGTGGAACGGCCTTGTCCTGGCTGGGTTCACTCAGCCCCGTTGGCCGTGGCTTGTGTAGGCCCCAGCAGGCCAGGCGCCGTCTCCTGCCAGGGGCCAGCCCCTCTGCCCACCCCAGTCCCCACATCGGAGACGCCACAGGCCATTGGGAAGGTGACCCCGTCCAGACCTTGCTGGGAGCAGGACGAGGCTGTGGAAGGGATTCAGGCAGGCGTTTTTTTCTCCTGACTGGTTTTCTTTGTAGTCCTGGGTCTGGTTCCCCCCTCACTCTGCCCCAGCAGGGAACCTGGAGGTGTCTCCACCTTAATTCAGATTAAGGGGCTGGGGCAGGATGGCTGGAACACACAAAGCTCCCCCTACAGGCCACGGGTTGCCACTGCCACCGGGGGCAAGTCTCAACAGCCTGCCCGGGACCAGCCTCCTGGCAGCCTCTCTCAGCCCTGAAGAAATTAACCCTTTGGAAACTGGGAGGGGTATTTGTCAGCACAGGGGATGCCCTGCCAGCGGCTGGGGGCGCTAGGCCTGGTCAGGACTCGAATGAGAGACGTCCAAGGAAAACCCGGCTGCAGTAGGGAACCAGGTTGGTCCGTGTGCTGAGCTCTGCTCTTGGAATCCTCGCTGAACTGATGCCTCAATGTGGTGCTAGGGGGCGCTACTGAGCCCACTGCCCTTTCTGGTGTGGGTAGGGTTGTTCCTATCAGCGTCCTGGCCCCATTCCAATCAGGTTAATTACATTCCACTGACCTAAATTCCCCATTATTTCAGCTGAACAAACTGTTCTTTCCTCTCTATCCTAAAACTGCAGCACATGGCAGCTGTTTAACAGCCACCTAGCTGCAATGTTCCACCCCAGAGGTGGCTGCATTGACAGTGGGAGAGTGGCCTCTGTGCAGAAGTTTAGTGGCCATTAAGCAGCTGCCACATTGCACCCCAGCAAGGGCTGCATTTCAATACTAAGGCCAGGTCTACACTCCACACTCACTTTGCTATAACTATGTGGCTCTAGGGTGTGAAATCCATCCTTCTGAACGACGGGAGGAGATAGGTAACTTCCTCTCCTGATGTAATGAAGCTGACGGGAGAGCTCTCTTCCATTGGCTGAGAGCGTCTTCACCGGAAGTGCAACAGCGGCGTAGCTGCAGGCAGCCGATGCGAGTTTGTACATTAGACCTGCCCTGAGTGAGCGACCCTTATGCTGCATTGCCATGTGGCTTTCAAACAGCAGCTGTGCCCTTCCCCAGAGGCAGCTGCATTTCTTGGCTGAAACGCAGCGGGGTGGCTGTTTAACAGTGTCTGCGTTCTACCCCAGAAGTGGCTGCATTCCAGCAGTGGATAGGATAGAGGGTTACAAGCTGCCTCCTGCCTGCAGAGCCTTGGCCGAAACGCGTGATATAAGTGCAAAGTGGGGAATTGTGATGGTTATATAAATCCGCCCAAGTCTGAGTTTGGCTGGCAGTCTGGAAACTGCAGCATCGGGAGGGCTATTATTGTACACAGCCCGCACGGAGAGATTTATTCATGGCCTGTGGATTTTATTTGACCTTTTGGAAATATATATAGTGGGAGAGGAACTAATTGGTTTGCTCTAAATTCTCCCTTGGCGGCGGGGTAAGCGGGTCTGAACTCCCAGCCTCTGCCAATGACTCGCCAACTCCCTCCGTACCGGAGCCACAAGCAGACAGCTTCTCCTGAGCGGACCTGGCCTGGTCCCTGCGGTTCTTGAGCTCTCTGGGTTAGCTCTGCTTCGAGGCCTGACACAAATTCCTCCGCTGGGACCTCACAGCTCCTACCCTGCCGTGTGCAGCCCTGAAAGGGAAACTTTCCAGTCAAGCCAGATCCATTGTTTCCAAAGCTTCCAATCCAGGGGCTATTTGGCCACGTCTGTCAGACTTTGCAGCGCCTTGCAGAGGTTGGTGGGTCGCAGGCTGCTGGCTGGAGCAAGGCAAGGACAGGATGCTGAGAGGAGGGAGTGTGATCTAATGGGTGGAAATCTGGAGTGCCAAGGAGGAAGCTGCAGGTTGTAATTGAGGGGCACCAGCAGAACTGCGGCGGGGTGTGGGGGGGGGGAGCCCCCAACTGAAATGGCAGGGGAGCGGTGAACTGGGATGGATATTTGCAGTTGTGTGTTCGGGGAGCCCTGGGTTGAACTAGCAGATAGCACTGCTGGTCGAGATGAAGGGGCACGGGGCGGGAGGCAGGGGGCGGGGAGGGGGACTGGATTGATATGCCAGAGCAACTGTAGATCAGGATGGAGGAGCATCAGTAAAATCTGCATGTGTGGGGAGCCCAGGCCTGGCACAGCGGGGGGTGCAGTCTGGGCCTTAGGAGCATGGGCTCAAGGGGCAGGGATAGCCCCTGACTCAAATAGCAGGGTGTTCAAAGATCGCTGTCGATGGGCCGGGCGGGGGGAGTTCGCCCAGCACCCGTCCCTAGTCGGCGTGACTAGACAGGGCTGTCATGCCTCCTCTTTCCCCAGCACCGACCGTCGCTCAGCACCACTGATCTGGAAGGTGGCTGCATCTCGACCCAGGGCAAGGGGGGAAACAGAAGGGTTGGTCAGCAGCTCCCTGTCGGCGCTGTCCTGAGGATGGATCGCCCTGTTTACAATTAAAGCCGGCACAGGGGGGAGGCGTAGGGCGGCTCCTCTCTGCCTTTATGAGGCAGGTGTTATTTATGAGGAGAACGGAACCAGAGGTGTAAATGGAAATTATATTTCCAAGCTGTAATAAGCTGCATCCATCAGGCACCCTGGAGCCCACCCCAGCCCTGCTGGTAGCTCTGCAGCCTGGCTTAAGTTTCCTTTGGCTGGCCTGTAAATCAACAGACGGATGATTTGAACGGGTGGCCTGGGAAGCCGCAGTGGGGCTGGGATGGTGTTGGTCGGGGCAAGGGGGGGTGGGAATCCCCTCTCGCTGAGCTGGGAGTGCCCAGATCTTTGCTCTTCTTATTATGGGGGTGACCGGGGGCCCGGAGAAGGCCTGGAAGTTCATGGGAGCACTGGTATTCTGGGGCAAACCTCCTCACACTAAAGGGGAAGCTGCTGGTTTAGAAAGAGGGAGGCGAGGTAACCTCGTATCTTTGCTATGGGATTGATTGGCTGCTCAGAACAGGGGAGGGGACAGCCTGCAGGCTAAGGCAGGAAGTGGTTTATTAGGAATCGGAGCCCATCGGAGCCTGGTAGCGGCTGGTCCCACCGGTGCAAGGCTGGGCCCCCCAATTGGGGTGGCATAGACAGGACCGCAGCCCTGCCTGCAGGGCTATGGCACATTTTAAACCCTTTGCCCATGTTAATTGCCTCCAGCAGGTCACTCGCCAGCGATCTTCAAAGGGGTTTAGTGAAACCAGACGTTGTTTGAGTGAGAGCCCCGGGGTTCGCCCCAGGAGATGTGTGGCCGAACCGGGAATCGTACCCACGGCACCCGAGGCCAATGCCAGCCCCTGATCCTCAAGACAGCCAGGAGGACTGCGTGCCTGCATGCATGTGTGTGCACGTCCGGTGCGTTTAACACTCACAAAGCCCTTCCGGGAAGGAGTGCCTCTATGATTCTTGATGGGTTCGGTGAAGGGGGCAGCCTGTTTGATGGGTAATGGACACATGTGGATTGTTACTCCCTTCGACCTGAGCAGCTAGACAAAAATCCAGGGTCCTGTGAGTGGTTCCAGCTGGGAGAAATCGAGGCTGGAGTCAGGGGCCTTTGATGCAATCCTGTTCATCTGCAAAGTCCTGTTTCCCTGAACATGGGGAAACCGAACACCAGGAGATAGTTTCTGTGCTCCCAGCCCAAAAAGCCTCTTCCGGCCAGCACACCTGGTGCGTCTGCACCTCCCTTCTCCGGTTCTGTCTGCGTCTGTCCCTGCGTCCAGAGCGTCTGCCGAGCCTCTTCCCGGGTAGGCAGCTCCTATGCACACCCCTTTACCCAGAGTGATTCCCAGCCACACCCTTTGCCCACCTAGTTCTAATTCTTGGGCTGACTCACATGCGTCTTTGGTTTAGGTGGGAGCTGCTATAAAGGCAGGTAATGGCTGTCACAGTTGTCTCAAAGGAAGGGCAGTGCTACGCCCCCCAGCGCCACCGAGGTGGAACCTCATCTAGAACAGGAGCTATTCGCTAAGCCTGAGGCAACGCGGGTTAGAAGATGGTGCACTGGGTGGGGATTCAGGAGATTTAGAAGCCAGTCCTAGTTCTGACTGCGGGGGGAGGGGAGGGGCTTTAGGGAGGTCACTTCCCCTCCCGCCCTCAGTTTGCAGGGTTTAGTTAACCCTTGAGGCAGGGACGGACTCTCGCTCTGCAGCACCTGGCACACTGGGGCCTCTCCTTGGCACGTAATATTAACGCTGGCAGCCCCGCACTGCTCAGATGCTGGGCATGCTCCTCACCTCGCCTTCTTTTTTTTAAAAAAAAAAATAAAGCTTGCATCTGAGAAAATAAACGACACACAATTGCCAGCTAGGATTATAGGCAGCAGATGAGCCCATTGACTCATAAATTACCTTGTAAATTACCTCATTTCTGTGCTTTCCCATTACAGGGAGACAGAGGGAGAGAGAGAGAGAGAGAGGGAGAGAGAGAGAGAGAGAGAGGGATGGTGACAGAGCGAAGCTGACCAGCCCCAGAGACCTGGCCTCTGCAAACCCAGGGAGGGGGAGTGGAGGACAGGGGCGTGTGTGGGGAGGGAACCTTGGGCCTGGGTGTTAGAAGAAAGGCGAGTTCACCCCTTCGCCGGTGATAGTTTGTGACAGTCCCAGTGAATTTCCTTCTGGCCAAGGGCACGGAGGAAAGGCGGGTACAGAGTGGATCATGGAAAGCCGAAGGAAATCAGCAGATCCAAGCAAGGCAGCAAATGTGGGGCAAGGACAAATAAGCACTGGCGAGTGGCAGCCGTGCGTGTTACCCCTCTGCCCCTCAGGGCATCTCCTGGCGCAGGGTGAAGACATGCTGTGCGTTCAGGCCTTATCTGCAGGCTAATATCCAGCGAGCTGCAGCCAGTAAAGAGCCCCTGACGAGCGTTCACTGGGATTGAAAAGTGTTCCCAGCCACCATCGTGAAAGGTTCAGTCCGTGACTCACAGGGAGGGACTGGTCCCCTGAATAATACAGGGTGGAGAGTTATCCCTGGGACAGCAGCGCCAGCCTGGACCGTTCAGACGCTTGCTGGAATTCCTGGGGCCTGTCCCCAGACAGTGCTCCGTCCCCACGTTCCTTCTACCCCGGCCTTTCCGGGGCTCCAGCAAGGAACCCCGGAACCAGCCTGCGAGGGATCCCCGCCCCCGCCTCCCTTCGGCTATCACCTGAGCTGCAGACGCTCCGCTCTCCTGGGCCGTTTGGGGCTGATGAAATGAAATCCAAGCTGTGCAAACAGCAGCCGTGTGCCAATGCCAAATCCGCCTCTGCCCAGCTCAGCCGATCGCTGGGCCAGGCTGAAAAGCGGAACTGGGCTATTTAAGACCCTGTTAGAGAAGGGTTCAGCTCCTGGCAAATCCCACTGGGAACAGTGGAGAGTCCCCTACCCCCCACAGAGAACAACGAAGATCCCTCCGCAGTGCAAATGAGGGCCAACCCCGCCTCCCAGCACCGAGATGGGTGGCAGCTGCTGGGGGCTGACAATCTGGCCCCATGCTCTCACCGGACCCCATCAGCGACTCTCCGCCTGGCTCAGCCTTGGTCCCTGGGGGAAGAGATGCAAAGACACAGAGCCTGCAGGAGGCAACTGTGCATGAACGCAGCATGTAACGCCCACCCAGCCCCCTCTGCCCTGGACCCACCCAGGGGAACTTGGCAAGAGCCTGCCGGGCTTCACTCAAGTGGATTCCAGGGGGCTCCTGCTGCTCTCAGCTGGCCACTAGGTTTTGGAGCAGAGCAAGAGGCCAATGGGTTTGCAGGGTGATGGGTCGGCCAGTGGAGGCTGGGGACGGGCGCTGCTGGAATCTCCCTGTGGGTAACAGAGGCAAGGAGGCTGTGCAGATATTGCTCAGCCTCTGGGCTGGGATCTCCATAGGGACCGACTCACACGGGATTTCCATGGGGATCATCTGCCCCTTAGGCAAGCCCAGCCTAGCCCTATAGCTCTGCAGGGCAGCACTGTGCTATTAGCTGGGCCTCCAGCTTGCACAGGCCACTTGAAACATTGGGGCAGGGGACGCAACCCACTCCCTCAGCCTCACAACTCCAACTCCCTAGCCAGGCAGAAGCCTGGGAATTAATAGAAAGCTTCCCTACCCAGAACCCTTTGCAGAGTAGGGAAGTCCCGTCCTTGTCTTGCTGGATGATTGACAGTTTGTCCAGCCAACCTGCTCTTTTTCTATCCCTCCAGGTTCTCTAAGGACTTTGCCCCATCACCCTTTGTGGGGGGTGTCTTGCTGGACCCACTGCAACGCCCCTTGCCCCCATGCCCAACAGAGGGTGGATGCAGCCCTTCTTGGCCTCACCGGGGCTGCTCCCACAAGTGACCCAAGGTGCATGGATGCTAGAAGCAGGGAGAGCAGCTGGTACGGCCCCCTTGCCCTCGCAGACACAGAGGGTCCCGTTAGAGAACCTTGCCCCCCAGTTCAGGAGGGGAGCTGAATCCTGAACCCCTTGGGTGTGCAAAGCTGGTCTGGCCGTGCCGTGAGAGGGGACCCAGGGAGCACAGTGGCACTGCTGCAGGACTGCGGTCTGTCCCCGCCAGCCCCTGGCAGCTTGGTGGAACGGGCGGGTCAGGTTCTCCCCGGTTCCCAGTGCGGTGGGGGGTCTCTGGCCGGTGTAGGGCCCCACACAGCTGCTCCCGGCTGGGGTGGGAGGCAGCAGCGAGATAGTTTTGAGGCAGGGGATCGATAGCATTGATTGGCGAGCTGCATGCAGTAATTGGAGAGGGACGGAGCAGGGCCAGGGGTAATGGCATGGGGGGATCTGGATGACTCACGGGTCATCAACCTGCAGCAGCTTTCAATGCTCATGAGCTCCCCTTCATATTGTCAGGCTTTGCCCTGCATGTGCGCACGCAACCGGCTCCAGACCCATGTCCCTGTGCACACGCTACATGCCTCAAGTCACATGTCCATTCACACACATGTACCTTCACGTGTGACCCACTCTGCACACTTACATCCCCACACATGGGGGAAGACCCTTCTGATGTGCCTGTCCAGACCTCGTGTACAATAATGTGTAACACACTTTGCACACCTACATCCGCATAGATTCACCCCTGCATGTGTGAACTCACACATACGCTACCTGCAATGGACATTTGTACATCCCCACGGACACACACAATCACATCACCTACGTTGCGTGTATTCTAACCCAGGCCCCCCTGCACAGGCTATGGCCATACACCAACATGTATGGAGAAGCATGTAAAGCCCATTTTTCATCTATTGCTCACAACCCCATGGGAACACTTACCTCCCCGCTCACCCCGGCTATTCCTGCACCAGCCAGGACCCGGACCACGGCTCGGCCAGCGTGTTCCAAAGCTTCACTTGGATTCAAAGGAGCTCCAGTCCTGCTTTGGGGGCAGGGAGCAAAGCTGTCGAGATGCTCCATCCCCCACTGGGCCTGTCTCAGATGAGGCAGCAGCACGACCCAGTGGTTAGGGGATTGGACAAGGACAGGGGGCACCTGGAGTGAAATTCGAGTCCCATTGAAATCACAGGGAGTTTTGCCACTGACATCCATGAGGCCAGGACCTCAGCCTTGGGGTCTGTTCCTGGCGCTGCCACTGACCTCTTAGATGTCCCTGGGCAAGTCACTGCCTCGCTTTGTGCCTCCGTTCCCCTTCCCTGTGTGTCTTTTCCATTTAAACTATGGAGATCTTTGGGGGCAGGGCCCATCACTCACTCTGTGTCTGTGCAGCGCCTGGCCCCATGGCCCCCAAGGTGTTGCTTCGAGCCTCTTGGTGCTACTATGCCATACATAACAACAACAACAATCCAGCGGTGTCTCCTGGGTGGTGGGGGAAGGACTATAGGTTTTTCCTAGCTCAGATTTCCAGCCTTGTGTGACAGAGGGAAGCCACTTCACCTGGGGGTCACCCAGCCCCAGGGGGCAAAGCCTGCAGTGCGGGCGGCCTGCCTGGGTTCCCATTGCCTGAGGGGACAGTCACCCGAGGCTGGGTGGATCACAGGCAGCCTTTCACCCTGGGCGATGTCCCCCCTCCTGCTCAGGTCAGGCAGGAAGGCGCAGATCCAGCCAGGGGGGCAGGAGGAGGTGCTGAACCAGGCTGGGAATTAGATCCCCATCCAGTTGGGAAGATTTGGCTCAGCAAAGTGCTTTGGCATTTGCTTGAGGCCCCTCCAGGTCCATGGCAGGGCCTCCAGTTCGCCCCCTTGCTGAGTCTCCACCTTCACCATCCCCCCCGGGCATGGGGCAGCCCCCCCTCCCCTCACCCCTGCTCCCTGTCTGCCTCTGCCCCAGCTGGGCACTTAACACACTGCCGGAGAACCCCCCACCCCCTTCCCACCCCGCTAATTGCTTCCTTCCTAAGTAGCTACCGATGGCTCCCTCCCCACACTCCCTGGGAGCAGATGTCTGCCAGTGGAGCCCGCACACCCAATTAAGCATCGGCTGGCGAGGGCTAAGCCAGCGTTTGCTGGGGATGCCACCAGCGCTGCCCTCTGGCCCCATCCCAACCCTCCCGCTCGACGCCTCCTTCTGTCCCTGTCCCCCACCCCACCCCCAGCCAGGGACCAGTGACCGGGGCACTTCGGACACCCTTTCAAGGGGGTGGGGCGCTTCTCTAGGGAGGGATTTTTACCTCTTTTCTGCAGCCCTTGCTCCTGCCCTGCTCCCTACAGCGCCCTCTGCTGGGAGAGGCCAGGACTGGAGTAGCGAGGAGCTGCCCCCCACATCCAGTGCTCTTGCCCCACTCCCTACAGCGCCCCCTGCTGGGAGAGGCCAGGACTGGAGTAACGAGGAGCTGCCCCCTACATCCAGCGCTCCTGCCCTGCTCCCTACAGCACCCCCTGCTAGGAGAGGCCGGGACTGGAGTAACGAGGAGCTGCCCCCTACATCCAGTGCTCCTGCCCCGC
>VOCN01060804.1:0-11012 GCA_007922305.1 Dermatemys mawii
ATCTCTCCATCTCTTTATCTACCCCCCCTTCACTTCCCTGTCTAGCCATCTCCATGCACACCCTCTATAAAGTCCACCTAACTCGAAGCAAACCCCTCACTCTATCTAGTTATCTAGCTCGAAATGGTTCCCTGTTTTGTTTTGACACCTAGGGGAGAACAGTTTTCTGTTTCTCTTGAAAACGCCCTGGAGGGTTTGCACTGGGAACACTGCAGCGTGACTGGGCCAGTGCCTGGGAAGCCAGACGTCCCACTCATTAAAGGCTTCGTTTAGTTTCATTGTCCGATCGGAGGGAAACACCAAAGGGGGACAATATGCACGGACAGAGGCAACAAAGAGGTGTTAAAAATCCATCCAGCCGTCATCCTCCTTGATGCCGTTGGCTGTTCAGGCGAGGGAAGGATTCAAAATACCCAATTTGTAACCTGACAGCGGCCCTTTTAACCTTGCACAGAGGCGGCAGCGGCTGGATACAGATGGGCTCCTCCAGCTGGCTCCAGGTGCCACTCCAGATGGCAGGGTGGACACAAACAGAAGGGCTGCAAGTTTAGGGGCAGATGGTCACCTGCGCACCCCACCGTTGGCCCTTATGAACCAAAGCTCCAGGAATGAGGCCTTCAAAAGTGTGCACAGGGGCTGGGGGGAAGAGGAGGGGAAGAATCCAACCAAGCACCTTAAAGCTCCATTTTTCCAGGCCTGCTAGGAAACCATGGAAACACACATTCATGTGCTTTGACTGGGAAACAAAGAGAGGCCCAAAACCTGTGAAGCTGCCTGGGCAGAAAGACAAGCTGTGATCCAGGGCAGGGGTGGATGGAAAGGGCTGAAAATGCTTCTGCAAAGCTCGGCGGGGCGGGAGAGGCCGGGTGTGTGTGTGTGTGTGTCCATGCGAGGCTCAGGAACCGGCCAGGGGTTTGAGGTCACTGTTGATGAGGGTTCCCGCATCTGCAAGGAATAAAAACTGGTCCCGGTTTGGGGCTGCGGGGGACGGGGGGGAATGGAAAGGGCAACAGTCCTTTAAACCCTCACTAGTGCCCCACATCAGGCTCAAAAATGTAAAAAACCAGAGAACTAAGAACAGAAGATGGTTTATTAACCAAAAAAAAGCAGCAATGGTTAAAAAAATAAAGAAGTAAAATTTCCCCAACAGCACTGGAGCCCCCATCCCAGCTGCCTTGTAACCAGGGCTGGGCAGCTGAATATGAACCTGACTAGGAAGAGCCCTGAAACGGACGAGCCTGTTTTCCTTCTTCCCAGGAGCCCACTTCGTTATTCAAACCCTCTTTGTGTTTGGAGCCGGATAAGACGAGGAGGGAGTTTATCAAAGGCAGAAAGGGAAGGTTAGGTGCCCCTCCCTCACTGAAAGTCTAGGGGAGTTGGGCGCTTAGCTCCCATTTATGCCTTTTGAAAACCGTTCCGCCAAGACGGGCAAAATGTCTACACCTGGGTGCCCGTTAGGCGCTTGAGGTTGGATTTTGAAACGGGACCCTGAGATAAGCATGTAAATAACAGCGCTAGATTCTCACAGGCGCCCCTTGGATTGAGTCGGGGAGGGACGCATGAGGGAAGAGTGATACAGAGACTGAGAAGGGAGGTTTGAAAGAGGACACACTGTAGGGAGAGGAGTGGGAAAGAGGAATGGGAATAGGGGGGCTGATCAGCCCCAACTTCCACTGCACGGCTGCGGCAGGTATTCTGTACCCCTGGAACTGGGGCCACTTGTACTGAGGTGTCTAGATAAGGATTTGGGAAGCGAACTGGGAACTCAAACGCCACGGGAAGCCTGAAAACGCCGACCTCCGACGTTTTAGGAAGATTGTGGGTTGGATTCTCCTGTCCCTTACGCTGATGTCGATCTGGAGTAATTCTTTGGGTGTGAACAGATCCACTCCCGATTCAGACCGGTGTAAGCCAACTTGGAGTCTAGCCCTCCAATGTTTAACGAGACAGCGCCCCGTTCAGCTAACGCCGGTTAATTCCACTTCCTAGCTGTAATCGTGGACCAGAGCTCCTGCTGGCCTGGGGTCTGAGCCGGTGGGGGCACTGGGTCTCCACTCCCTGGGGAGCCTGGTGCGCTGCCTTTTTCAGCCTGAAGAGGCATTAATGGAATCTGGAAATTGGATTTCTCACCGATTATGAGATGTGTCTGTTCTGATCAACAGACCAGAAATAATTAATTACAAAGCCAATTATACTAGCATCTAATAAATCACATTTGACGCAAATGCTTGCAGGGAGTGAAAAGGCAGAGAGTATGACACACACACAGAGCTCACGGTGGGGCCCACGCCGACCACCCCACAGCGCATCAGAGAGCTGGCCAGAGAGCTAAAGCACCAAACAAGGCCAGTATGCTCAGAGGATAGTTGTGGGAGCACTAGTGAGCTGGGGTGTGGATCCCGGTGCCCGCCCAAGCGGTGAGCGTGAACCCTGGCACCAGTGTGCACAACATGGCACTGCTATTTTGAGTGATGGCGAGCAACTTGGAGTCCTAGCCTGAGAGGAGTGGGGGGCAGAGAGCTGGGGCAATGTGCAGGGGAAACACCAGTTCCCCTGAGCCCCCGCCTGCAGGCCCGGCAATGGGGCAGGTGGCATCCTTACCTCATGCTTCCCCTTCATCCGGCAGATGCTGATGTCGTGTGGGTTCGACCCCCACGTCAATTTCTGGGTATAAAACCAACAAGGCACTGAAGTCAAACTCAAGCGAGTGGAAAGGCCCCAAAGTCCTGCAGCCGTAGCTGCAGCTGCTCCCCCCTGCCCCGAGTTAGCCCCGTCCCGCCGTAGCCCATCGGTGACATGAGTTGGCTGGGTCTCAGCTCCCTGCATTTGGTGCATTGCTGGGAGCGGCAGGAGCATCTCCACGCACAGAGGGAAGAGACCGGTCCAGGCATGCTGGCCCCTGCCAGTGGCGGCCTGAGGAGCTGGGCTGACACCTGTATCTCAGGCATCTGCCCAGGGCTTCTCACTGCTAGGAGTCCCTGGGACTGGGTGACCTGCTGCTGAAGCTGCCGGGAGAGACCCCCCATTCAGGCCTCCACTCGAAGGAGCGGCTTCGCTCTGAGGCCGTGAATAAATGAGGCTGGTCCCTGGCGGAGGCCTGGGGAGCCGGCCCCGGGGCTAGCAGCGCCTGGGAGAGACCTGCAGCTCCAAGGCCTGGCACTTACCCGCTGGTAGCGCATCTCGCTGGCTGTGGCAGGCTCCAGGCTCACGCGGTACAGGTTATCCCTGGGGGGAGAGAAGGAGCGCTAGGCCATCGGCGTGAGTGTTATATACGGCCCTACACAACGCACACAAAACACTCCCCAACCCACACTGCCAGCCCCGCATCACACCTCTAACCCCTCGCTACAAACCTTCCCACTCGGAACACACATCCCTGAATCACCCCCCAAAACCTCCCTTGTAAGCACCCCAATTCATTCCCAAACTCTCCCCACTCATCACATACATCCCTGAATCACCCCTCAAAACCTCCCTTGTAAGCACCCCAATTCATTCCCAACCCCTCCCTATGAACCTACCCACTCATAACACACAAGCAAAAAACAGGTCACCAGCGGTCACCCCCTCATAATACACCTCTCAAACACAAATCCCCTCCCCCAGCACATGACAATCTCGAACACACAGACACACAGGGAAGGGAGGAAGGGTCCCAGGCGGGTGGGGAGAGGGGGAGCCCTGTGCCCCAAGCCTTCCCCCGAGCTAAGAATCACAACTGATGGCTATTTTAAACAGATGCCTTCCTGGGACCTTTCCCCCCAGCGCCCTCCCCATTTCCACCCTGGCTACTGTACACTTTCCAAATGCCCTCACTCCACCACTGCTCCCTTTCCTGCCCTCTGGCCCCTCTCCCTGTCCTGCATGCCAGCCCCTTCCAGCACCCAGCCGGTCCCCACATCCCTTCCACTCCCCACCCCCACAGCTGGTTCACGGTGCCCTCTCCCTTCCCCCACCTGCCTGGCTCCTGCATCAATTACAAGTGATGGTGCATTAATGAACCTCCGGGAAACTTCTCCCTAATTGCTGCCTCCTGGGGTTCTGGCAAAGGAGCAGAGCCGGTCCTCATTAGAGGCAGAGGCCTGTGAACCGGGGAGGAGAGATGCCCGCAGGTCACTTTGCTCAGCCCAATCAGGGATGTCTCTCATCCCCTGCTCATCTGAGGCCTGCCTCCCCTTCCCTCCCCTCAGTGCCAGACAAGGAGTCTAGGGAGAGAACGGGGCGAATTGCGCACACCCGCTGGGGTGATGGGGTCTGGGTGACAAATCAGGGCACGGCCAGGGGAACGGTTGTGGGGCCAGGCTGCTTGGTGCTGGCTGAGAGCCCTGGGGTGCTCGTAACTCCAGGCCCTGGGGAGACAGGACATCTCTGCTGGGACCCCAGCCCTAGATGGAGGCCCCTGTCCTCCTGACGCCTCCAGCCATTGTGCCCCTAACTCCCCATACAAAGGCTGCCCACACTACGCAATCCCGCCCGGCTCTGTGCAACCTGGGACTGGCCCCACCCCATTAAAGCAGCTTCGGGCCACCTACTACAGACACTGGGTACCTGTCCCCTGTTACTGAGAGATGGTGGGGTGGACGGGAGTGGGGGGGGCTGTTACAGCACCTATTGGGATCACTGGGATGGGCAGAAGCCCACCCACATCCAAAAGCCCCGCCCTCACAGCCTAAGGGGAGAAGCCACCAAACCCAGTCATCCAATCCTTCCAGGGGACATGAAATGAAAAATCAGGGAGGGGAGTGAAAGTGACAGGGACAGATGCGGGAATCCAGAGGGGGACCCCGGCCAGAGGATCCCGGTCAGTGCCCACTGCTCCTCGAAGGCAGCCAGGGAGCCAGTGGACACGGCCCAGAGGAACTCCTCCCGGAGACGTGCCTTGAGGGAGGATCAGAAATAGGCTCCGCTCTCACAGAGCTCCCCCACTCCTCCCAACCCAGCTTCCTCCTCCTGATAGGGTGGACGGCCACCTTGAGAAGGGGAGGCCGGAGGAGGCTGACGAGGAGGTCTCGTGGCTTCGCGGGGCTATGGACGGGGTGTGCATAAATCAGGAGGTGCGGGGAAAAGTGCAGCTAGACTGGAGGAGGCTCTGGAACAGCAGGAAGAGGGGCTGCAACCTGGTGCCCTCGATGGAAAGGCCCCCAGGGTCTCCCTCTTGCTGCAGAAGGGGCAGGTGCCGGGGGAGGTGGGGAACCGTGCCAGGGACACAGCCGAGCTCACAGCTCTGCGAAGGAGCCTCCAAGTCATATCCCCAGTGGGCCATGGGACCAGGGTGGCGAACAGGCTGGCCCACCGAGGCTCCCCGCCCTACGTGGGGGAAAGTAGGTCCTGCCACTTGGTGTCGGGGTGGGACACAAGGGTGAGGAAGTGAAGGGTGTGGAGTGATTTATGAGGAGAGGCTGAGGGAACGGGGATTGTTTAGTCTGCAGAGGAGAAGAGTGAGGGGGATTTGATAGCTGCTTTCAGCTACCTGAAAGGGGGGTCCAAAGATGATGGATCTAGGCTGTTCTCAGTGGTACCAGATGACAGAACAAGGAGCAATAGTCTCAAATTGCAGTGGGGGAGTCTAGGTTGGATATTAGGAAACACTGTTTCCCTAGGAGGGTGGTGACGCACTGGAATGGGTTCCCTAGGGAGGTGGTGGAATCTTCTTCCTTAGAGGTTTTTAAGGTCAGGCTTGACAAAGCCCTGGCTGGGACGATTTAGTTGGGGATTGGTCCTGCTTTCAGCAGGGGGTTGGACTAGAACCTCCTGAGGTCCCTTTCAACCCTGGTCTTCTATGATGAGATGAAGTGAATTAATGTTGGGAGGTGCATCCACAGCGTCCCAAGCATGTCGGTAACTCCGTTGCTCCAGCCCTGCCTGACCCGGCTCTGGGGGGATATCACCCGGCTCTTGCTGGCCATTTGTTTCTCAATCTGGCTTTTTATGCTGATTTATGGGGCTGGTTTCCACCATAATCGGTGCCGTTAAGTGGCAGCCTTGGATGTGAAAAGTTCGCTGTCTAAATGCTGCTGCCGGCGTGTAAGTGCCGAGGCAAAATTATGATTCACGGAGCCGATCGGGGAGTGGGTAATTTATGCTCTGAGTGGCCAGATCTGTTTTTATTCATCTCAATTAAACGGGGACGGCAAAAACCGATACATTTGGGCTAATGAATGAACAAGTTAAAGACGCATTTATATTTATTTGTGTTCTAATGCTCCTGCGCTAGCGGGCCTGGCTCAAAGCCTCCAGACAACAGTGCCAGGAAAACATTCTCGTTTCAGCACCGGCCAGCAGGGGGGGCCCAAACATTGCCCCAGCCAAGGATTGTGCTGGGAATATGCTGGGCAGGGCCCCAGGGCCGTCTGCTTTAGGGGAGCATGACGTCACCCTCCTATTTAACACAGATGCAGCATAGAGAAATTACAGTTCCCAGCACGCATTGCTCAATCTGAGCAGTAAGCCGCTCACAGAAGGATGCAGCACTGCATGCTGGGAATCTGTCGTCTTCTACAGCCCACATCTCCCCCACAAGGCGAGGCAGAGTATTGCATGTTGGGACCTGCAGATTCTGGGGCTCACACGCTTGCTCAGGTCTAGGTGGAGCATTGCATGCTAGGACTGCGGACTGCCGTCTAGATCTCTGTTCCTCCAGATTGGGTGCAGCCTGGACAGCAGCAGGGCAAGATTCTCCTCAACTAACTGCCTGGCCAACAGGCCACAACCCTGCCCTGCAGCCATCAGCCTCCAGGGCTCAGTCAGCCCCAGGCCTCACTGCAGACCCAGCTGACGGCTGCAGCGGGAGTTATATGAGGCAGCCCCTGATCAGGGCTCAGACCGGGCTGGGCTGCCATGGATCTGCAGGGCGGAAGGGGGAGCCTGGCTAGCAAAGGTCAGCCTGGAAACCAAGGCGGTGGGAGAGTGGCAGGCCGGGGATATGGTCTCTCTTTCCACAGAGACCTGTGGCAGGGAGGCTGGGTGCTACCATCACCAATGCAGTAATTGCGGCCATCTGCTCTCTCCCATCGGGATGGCTCAGGGGAAGCCATAAGAACAGCCATTACCACATGGGGGGCTGGACCCATCTCTGGGGGACCTCAGCCCATCCTCCACTCTCATGAGCATCCTCTCTCCCCCTCTCTTCCAGTAGGCTGCCGGTTGCCATGGCGATCTTGCAGGGCGCAACCTCCCCAGGTTCTCAGGGAGGGGGATTCAGACTGTGGAGAGCACCCCCCACACCTGTCCCTTCCCCTCCCCCCTGCCCTGGCGTCTGCATCCCAAGCCCCCTCTGCTTCTCCAAGTCCCCCACCACACATTTGCCCTGTCCCCACATCTTCCCATCCCTCTGCACCCAAGTCTCCTCCTGGTCCCCTGAGCCCCCCAATCCCCTTTCATGCCTCCCCAGATCCCTCTCCTCCTTCCTGTGCTGCTCCCCCATTTCTTGCCCTGGCTCCCCAAACTCTTCTCTTCGCTGCATCCCGTGTCGTGTATCTTGGGGAGCGGGCGCCCAGAGGTCTCTGGGGGGTGGGGCCCCGTTCGAGGGGGGCACCCCGCCCAGAGCAGGGTGCGTTACCTGTCGCCGATGTACAGTGTCCTGTTGACCTTCAACATGCGCTGGATGTTGAGTCGCTCGGCCCCGCTGCTGTCCGGGCTGGATAAACGGCTCAGCCCGCTGCCCACGAACACCGAGTAGTGCTTCACGTCTGCCAGGGGACAGCGGCGCCCGTCAGTGTCCCTCTTCAACAGCACCCCCGCTCTTCCCCCACTCCCCCTGGACCCACAGCTCCAATCCTGCCCAGATCACAGGTGAGAGCCCCAGGTGAGCCAGGGGTTCTCTCCCATTGGCTTTGACTGACTAGACAGGGGTGAGGCTCTGCACCTGCCCAACTCTCCTGACGCCCCTCAATCCCAACCTGCAGACACCCCCCCGTCTTTGGCTTGGAATAGCCTCCCACAGCCCCTCGCTCTGCCAAGGCCCTGCCAAGCAACCCCCAGTCGCATGCCAATATATCTGCCGACTTAGATGCCCTGCACAAAATGCCCCTCTTCCTGTTCCTCCCTGCTCAGCAGGACCGGCCCCCTTGAATGCCAGTGTCCCACCCGGCCAGCACCAATCCAGCCTCCTCACACCAGGGCAATGCGACCTCCAAGGCAACTTCCCGCTGGGCCCCAAAGGCAGCCCCCTGTTCTGTCAGCGTCCTGCCGGGCAGCCCGCCCACCCCGTGCTCCCCTGCATCTGCCCCAGCGTCCAACGTGGAACCGGGGTGGGGGAGGATTGGTGAGTGAACGCCCCCGCACTGTAAAGTTACCCAGGGTTGGCCAAGGGCCCCTCTGGGCCACCTTGGCACCAGTCTCTGCCCCCCCCCAAACTCTTCCTTGCCCGATCCCCCCTCACTTCCACCATCCCTTGCTTACAGTCTCCGGGGGCGATGCTGATGGGTCCGGGCTCTTCAGGGAACAGGGCGTCAGCTGCCCCCTCCAGCAGCAGCAGCAGGATGAGCAGAGCAGTGGTTGGCGTCATGGTCTCCGGGAGGGACGGGCGCCCTTCACACCTGCGGAGTGGGGTGAGGGCAGTGGTGGTCAGCAGCCAGCAGGGGGCAGGCACAGAAAGCCAAGCCCCCCTCCCGCCACCCTCAAAAGGCGAGAAGGGGACGGGGCGGGAATGTCCGGCCGTTCCAGTTTCAAAGACGCTAATGAGAGCAGCTGTTTGGCACCATCATGGCCCGCAATGGGGGGTGGGGAGGAGGCCCGGCTCGGGTTTCCCCCTGCCTGGGGGGCCAGCGAGGAGGGGGAGTCAGACAGACGCCAGGAGAGGGGGAAGCTGCATGGGGCTGGGGACCCTGGGGTTCTAGCCCCAGCTCTGGCAGGGGAGCGATACTGCAGCTAGGGCAAGGGGGCTTGGGAGCCAGGACTCCTGGGTTCTATTCCCGGTTCTGCTGCTCACTCATGGCGCAACCCCAGGCAAGTCCCGCCCCCTCCGTGCCTCAGTTTCCCCCTCTGTGCCAAAATGATGGGGACTGGGAACTGCTCCATTGTCCCAGCACTGTAACTGCCCATGGTTGTTCCCAGAGGCAGCAGGGAAAGAACCCGGACTCCTGTGCTCCCAAAGCATTAGCCCTGCTGCCGGCTCCCCTCTTGGGAGCCGCTGAGCAGCGTCCCCTCCCGGGGGGAGCCCAATGCTGCCTGAGGCCGGCTGCCAGCCCTTCTCACTAAGGGGGGTGGGCACGGGGAGGCCTGGCTGGGAAACTCACTGCTCTTCCCAGGGGCCCTGGATCCCAGACCAGACCACAGGCTCCCTGGCACATCGCGGGGGCTTGGGGCAGAGGTTGCAGGGCGTGGGGCCAGAAGCTGCTGTCTTTTGCCGATGGAGGAGGCCCCGGGTGGGAGGGGATTGTTTCTTTGCAGGGGGAAGGAGAGTGGCTCATTCCCAGACGAAAGAATCCCAAATATGCTGGGAAGAGCTGCTCTTTCCATGGCCCGCTCAGCCCCCTCCACGCATCACGCATCCCTCGCTCTCCTTCCCTCTCCTCCACTTCCCCCTTCCCTCTCTCCCCGGCTCCTCTGGCATCCCCTGCTCCGGTCTCCCCATCCCTCTCTCTCAGGACAGATGGGTTCAGAGGGGGGCCACGGGAAACAGGAGAATCTAATTTTCAGAGATGGCAGGGACTGGACCGGCCTGCCCTAGGGGCTGCCCCCCTGCGCTTCCCCCACTCCCGCATCCCTGATCATGCCAGCGCTGCTAGCTCCTCTGGGGCTGGCTAGCAGAACACACCAGTGCCTCGTCCCCGGAGCACCAATCACCTCCACGTGCACGAGTGTGCCCCCCCGGCCTGGGGACTGGCTCAGAACTGAGCACAAGGAGTCCGGAGTCACTGGTCAGCCAGCCCCAGGGAATGCGAACCCCAGGCAGGGGGCTTCCCTCCCACAAAGATACACACACACACACACACACACACACACACCGCCACAAAGATACACACTGACGCAGTCCACACACAGCCACACCCCCAACCCAAGAGACATGCACTGCACAAACACAACCCCTGCACACTCCACTCCCGTACACACATCACACACCACAGGCCAGTTAGGTATGTAAGGGCACATTTCTCTCTCTGTCACGCACACACACACACACACACACACACACGCATACAGCTACCACCAGGCCGATGCACTGCTCCACAGGGACCCCTTCGTCTGGGGCTGCATCCTTGCTGAGTGTAACGCTCCAGAGCTGCCTAACACGGGCAGGGCGTGGGCCACGTTACAGATGACGGCCCTGCCAAGGCCCGGCCTGGCGTGGGCCATCAGGCACTCGGTTCTTGCTCCAGGGAGCCAGGGGAAAGACGGGCGCACAGGCAGACAGAGAGACAGAGGCAGCTGAGGAGGAAGAGGCTCTCGGGCACTGGGCCGCAGATGATGCCCAGGCCGCGAGATCCTCTCTTCGTGCTGCCCCGGTGAGCTGACTACTACAGGGAAACCAGTGAGGTGCGACCCCTGAGCTCCCACCAGCCTCACAGGCACCAGGCGTCCTGGGTCCCGCTGAGCGTGATCGTGGGCCGGGGCAGTTCGGGTTGCTGCTTCCCCAGGGCAGGGGGAAGAAGGACGGGGAAGCTGGAGAGATGAACTGGGAGAAGGAATGGAAGGGTCCCAGGGTCTCATAAGGACAGCATCCAGGTGCTGAAGCAGGGTGTGGGTTTGCCCCATGGCAAGCAGGTGGGGTGGGGTGATGGGAAAGTGAAATTGATACACCCCCTTTGCCCCTACACTGCCCCCATTAACACACACACCCGCAGCCCCTACATGTACACATCCATGGCCCATCGCATGCAAACATCCACCCGTCCCACTGGCTACCCGCACAGACACACGCCACTCTCTGGGCCATAGACACCCTCCTTGCTACACACTGTCCACTCTTTCTATTCACCCTCCCCCCCCCACTTTCTACACACAAACACACCCGCGTGCCAGTCGCATAGACCACCTCCTCTACTCACACTACTCTCTGCACCCTTTGCACG
>VOCN01060805.1:0-12362 GCA_007922305.1 Dermatemys mawii
CTGGAGTAACGAGGAGCTGCCCCCTACATCCAGTGCTCCTGCCCCGCTCCCTACAGCACCCCCTGCTGGGAGAGGCCAGGGCTGGAGTAGCGAGGAGCTGCCCCCCACATCCAATGCTCCTGCCCTGCTCCCTACAGCGCCCCTTGCTGCAATGGCTAGGACCCACGTAGCCAAGAACTCCCCCCAGAGCTAGTGTGCCCTGCCGCACCCCCTGCTTGGGAAGGCTAGAACAGGGGTCGCCAGGACCTTGTCCCCCAGCAAGCGCTCCGGCCCTGCTCCTGACAAGCGCCCCCTGCTGGCACTGGCTAGGCTCAGGCAGGCAGGGGCTCCAGAGCAGCCAGACCCCGCCCCCCATGCGTCCCCTTTCAATGCCTCCACCCACTGCACTGGGAGATGGAGCCG
Source organism: Dermatemys mawii (assembly GCA_007922305.1). Taxonomy (NCBI): domain Eukaryota; kingdom Metazoa; phylum Chordata; order Testudines; family Dermatemydidae; genus Dermatemys; species Dermatemys mawii. The sequence continues at coordinate 403 of VOCN01060805.1, forward strand.
TGACCCCATTCGCCCCCATTCGATTAGTTAATTGTACCGTCATTGTGCTGAGGGGGCTCTGGCTGAGATCGGGGCTTCACTGTGCTGGGTGCTGTACATACATACACAGAGCAAGACACTCCCTGCCTCAAACCTAAATAGGCAAGGAAGGCTAAGGCTAGGGAGCGGGGAGGGAGGGATTATTAGACCTGTTTTGTAGGCAGGGAAACTGAGGCACAGAGCAACTCATGGCTTTCCCAAGGGCACACAGGGAGTCCTGGGACTAAGACCTCTTGAGTTCTTCACCCACAAGGCCAGCCTCTCTCTGGACTCCTTGTCCTGCTGGATAAAGCCAGCATGGGCCAGTCTGCAACAGCCGAGCCTGGACTCAGGGCCCCAGCGCGTCCCCTCCAGGACAAACTGTTGAACTCTCAGGGTAATTAAGCCCAAGGGAGGTGGTGGGATCCCCATCACAGCAGTTTAAGGTCAGGCTGGACAAATCCATCATGGATGGTCTAGGTTTACTTGGCTCTGTCTCTGCACACCCCAATCCTGGCTCACAGCCCTCTGCTATCCCAGTGCTGGGCTCCCCCCACATCCCTGCCAGTGCACCCCAATCCTGATCCACAATCTCCCTGCTGCCCCAACCCTGGGCTCCCCACACACCTCTGCTAATGCATCCTGCCTGCTGGGGTCCGAGCTGTTCCAGGTTGGGGTGGGGGATACAGGACAGGGATGGGGATGGAATCCCTTGAGGCATCACCCATCCTGTCCAGGGCATGTTCAAATGGGGTTAACTCCACTCTGCCTCCCCTAGGGATCCTGGGGACAAAGCATCCCCTGTCGCTAGCCTGGTGATGACTAGACAGAGGAGTATGTGTGGGGGTAGACAGTCTCTCCGTAGATCTCCCGCAGGAAATCAGCATATTTATTCTACTCCCCACCTGCTGGCTAGTAGCCCATTCTCCTCTCCTGCCTGCCCAGCATTTCTCTGCGCATCCTTCCAAAGAAACCCAACGTGCGGCGCTTCTACTGAGGTCAGGATTTCTTTCCATCTCCTCCCCACTCACGAGGGCGGGAGAGCTAATGTCCCATGCTGCACGAAGGGGCGGGAGGGGGGGGAGCAGTCAGCAGCCAGGCATTACAAATTGGTTTAGGGCAAAACCTTTCATAACCTACAAACAAAAGAACAACAAATGCTATTGCCCCATAACATAACATCAGTCCAGTCACTCATCAACCACACTCCAGCTGCCTCACACCAGGTCCCAGCAACCTTCCTCATCAGCCTCAGGGCTCCAACTCCCTAGCGTGCCAGGAGCCTGGGAATTTATAGAGAGCTTCCCTACCCAGAACCCTTTGCAGAGAAGGAAAGTCCTGCCCTTGCCTTGAAGGATGATTGACAGTTTGTCTAGCCAACCAGCTCTTTTTCCATCATACTGGTTCCATAAAGACTTTGCCCCATTGACACAGATCAGGGACAGAGGCTGGGATTCCCTTAGGTACCCAAGTCCCATTGGTTTCATTGGGAGCTAGGAGCCTGTGTACCTCTGAGGATCTCAGCCTCCTGAATCCCAACCCAATGCTCTGTCCTAGGAACCATAGTATTCAGCCATATGCATGGAAGCAGAGGCCTGGTCCGTCCATCCACTGAGGACCATGGGCTGCTCCCGTGGAGCGAGGGGCAGCTGGAGGGGGCTCTGTGTTTGGACAAGGGCTGAGTGGCCCCGTGGGGGTTTTGTCACCGTCGCCAATTCTCATTTGTGTTCATGAAGCCAATGTGAATGCACCAGCCTTTCCTCAATACTGCAATATAAATAATAGACGCCAATGATAATACCAGGCGAAGGCTGGGATACAACAGTGGGGCCGGAATTTCAGGGGCTGGTAGAAGAGGACGCAGGGAAGGAGCATCGTCTAATGGTTAGAGCCGGGTGTGAGCCATTTTGGGTCCTGTGACTCGCGCGCCTCCCTGCTCCATTGCCTCAGTTTTCCCCCTCCCCCGGGAAAAAGAAAGATAATGCCGCTTCCCTATGGCCAGGGCACCACATTCCTGGCTGCTTGTGAAGTCCTTTGAGCTCCTAGGATGGCAGGGGCTGGAGGCGGGCAAAGGAGCCCGTTGGGCAGGGCTGGGACCCCGGCCCATCAGCTGGGATTTCTAGAGGCACGTCCCAGCTACGTCTCTGTGCTGATGCATTTTCACGCCAAGCATCCCTCTTGTGCTCTCCTGCCTAGTCCCACCTCTCCGAAGCCCGGCTGTCAGGGAAGCCTCCCTAATGAAATGGCAGAGCTTGGCTCAGTGGAGGAGAGAAGCAGCTACCTTTAATCTCCATGGTGAAGCGCGGCAGGGTCTGTAAGGGAGCGGGTGGGGGTGGGGGGAGGCGCTAATATCAGTGGTTGCTGCCGCAGCGGGGACCAGGGAAGAGAAGCTGGGAAAATGCGACGTCCCCTGGCACCGTCGTGGGAAATGCAGCTTGGCCCTGGCACCGTCATGGGAAATGCAGCTTGGCCCTGGCACGCAGCCCCCTTTCGCCCGTCGCTAGTGGCAGGCCGCTGCCCGCATCCGAGGCAGATCAGCCAGAGGGGGCCGGGCTGGCATCTGCGAGTGTGAATCTCTGTGTGTGTGAGTCAGGCCTGCCTTTCATCGCAGCCTCCCTGGGCTCGGTGCCTTTCATCCCGTGGGGACCGGCGCAGCGGAGCCACCCACCTGGAGCTCGGAGCTGGGCAGGGAACCAGCCTGCTCGCTTCAAACGCTGAGGCAGGCTTGGCGGCACAAAGGGGCCCTGCTGGCACACATGGCTCCCTGGGGCTGCTCTGGAGTGGGGCGGGGCAGTGAACGGCATGTGTGTGTCGGGGGTGTGTGTGTGTGTGTGTGAGTGTGAGTGTGCGCGCGCACCTGGGAGTGTGTCAATGTGCGTGTGCGCACCTGGGAGTGCATGTGTGGGAGAGTGTGTGCATGTGTGTGCACCTGAAAGTGTGTGTGCGTGCAGGGTGGACTCTGTGTGTGTGTGCCTGCCTGGGAGTGTGTGGGAGTGTGTGTGTGTGCCTGGAAGTGCATGTGTGTGGGGGGCCAAAATGGTGTACTACAGCGGAGCGGCTGGAGGCAGGAGGGGAACCAGGCTTCACGCTAGATCTAGAAGCTGTGCCGGGGTCAGCAGGGTTGTCAGCCGGGGTGGGAGGAGGTTGGGTGCAGACCTTGGTGCCCGGCCTCTATGCCTGCCCCCCACTGCGTCAGCCTGGTGACTCACCGCCTAAAGCCAAGCCCAGGGGTGGATGGACATGAAACGGGGCCGGGAGCTGCCCAAGTGCAGGGAGCTTCGCTAGCAAGAGGCTCCCACGCTCCCCGACCCCCTGAATGTTCCAAAGTCATGAGGCAGGCTCACGAAAAGTCACGAGATTGTTACAGAATCTCATGATTTTAAAGTCAATATTAGACTTGGTGTTCTTTGTATGGGCCTTCTGCTTTGGGGGAAGCTTTCTCCACAGCCACGAGGGCTAGAAACTTTTTCTTTAAGAACGAAGGCTGGAAGCATCACAGATCCACCCGACTCCCGGAGCTGGGGCGGTCCATGCAGCAGAGAGCACGCTAGCTGTTTGTTGCAATGGGTTAATAACATTAAAGGCGACACCTGCCAGCTAGAGATGAGGTGGGGAGCCCCTTTCCATAGCTGCGCCTTGGAGGGCTGGGAGAAATGGTGGTAATTAAGTTAATTTGCACATGAAAATCAGGCTCAGTTTGAATCTGTTAATTTTTTAATTGGCTGTTTAATGTACATATCTGCTGTGTTTTCCTAGACATCAGGACTATGGTTCCCGGGCAGTAATGAATGGAAAAGGCATTCACGGGCGTATGCAAAGGACCCGGCATTTGCATAGACTCATTTCATTTGCACCAAATGATTAACAGATTAATAGGCCACTAATAAACGTTGCCATTCCTCTACAGCTGTCACCCCATGCTGCTGTCAGGCAAAGGAATCTGCCCGGGCAAATTGCAATCACAAAGCCAGTCCCTCCTGCAATTCCCAGGCAGCTGGATTCAAAGCTGCCTCTCTACAGTTGTGGGGTCTGGATTAGAACGGAGCCACACACCAAGATCTACAAGGATGGGGCAATATATGGACTGCCGGTAGATTGCTCGATAGACAGACAGAAAGATAGATACCCGGGTACGTATGGAGCTAGAGAGGTAGATAACATATCTCAAGCTTGTGAGAACAGAGGTTCTCCTGTGATTTTTGCGCCATCATCATTAGGCCTTGGGAAATATTGTAAATAGCCTCCAAGGTGGTTGGGTTTGGGGCTCCCCGAGGTGGAAAGTAATTCAGAGCTTGGGAGCGAAACCCGCTGGGGAATCGAGACAGGCAGTCCCCATGCAGCTCTGGGGCTGCTTCCCGTGGGCGTATAGGACCCGGTTCAGCCAAAGCGCTTGCTCACAGGCTGACGTCCCTCTGACTTAAATGGAGTTTAAGCCAGTGTTTGGTGCTTCGCTGAAGTGGGCCCCTCCTGCTGCCTTTATTCTGGCCAGTGGGCAAGGATCCCAGACCCAGATCCTATTTAGGTGCCTAACTCCCATGGGCCCTGGGAAGGATCTGGGCTCCAGTGACTTAAGCAGCTCCAGGAATCTCCTCCATGGCTTCGCCTGCCTGTTGCTATTTTCCAGAGCATGGGGGCTGGGAGTTAGGGCTGTGTCCCAGCTACTGGGGGTCTCTTTCGGTCACTACATCTACTGGGACGACTTAACGCTGAGCTTTACTGACTCCATCAGCACTGCACGGGCATTCACTGGTGAAACTCCCAGGGCCAAATGGCGTAAACCAGCTAAACAGAGGGGAGCCATATCCATTTACACCCATGGAGGATCGGGCCCCTGAAACCCTGCACTGGTCTCTGTGTAAAGCCTGGGAAGGCTTCTTAGAGGACCAGCCTCTTCTTCGCCCAATGAGTGCATAGACTGCGGAACTCATTGCCACTGGACATCATTGCATCATAAATTTGGCAGGGTCCAAAGCGGGGTGGATAACAAGCGTAGCCAGAGCGCTCAGAGTACTGGCAGGGTGAGTAAACATTGTACTTCAGGGTTTAAGCTGAACTTAACTGTCAGAGATTTGGATGAGCTATATGTGGGGAGGGGGGTAGATTATTCCCCACCTGCAGGGTTCCTTACTCCTGCCTCTGAAGCAAGCTAGCCACTGCCGGGGAGGGTGTGTGTGTGCTCAGCTCAGTTCCTGTGTTCTTGGAAGGTCTGAAATTCTAGCCAGGCGCCTGGAGAGGGTCGTGCCTGGCAGGACTCCTGGGTTCTCTCCCCAGCTCTGCCGCCTGAAGTGAGTCATTTAGCTTGGCAGTTCCCCCGCTATGCGAAATTGGGTGAGTTAACACTTAGCTGCCTCCCGGGGCGGCTGGGCTAATCTGCCTGGAAAGGGCTTGGGGATCCTTTGATGGAGAGCAATTATCATAATCTCTGCGGCGAGCGCAGCAGGGAGGTGAGGACTCACCAAGGCCCAGGCGCCAGACTCCAGCCTGGAATAGCTGCGGCATCAGCCTCCCGTGATGGACAAAGGGGTGGGGAGGGGGGGCTTGAAGGGACGAGGTCACAGGATGCACCTGGAACCAGCCCCCCCTTCCCTCCCTGGGCTCCAGACACATCTGCTCTCCCAAGGGACCCTCCTGGATCCTTGCCACAAAACACCTCCCCACGACAACAGCACCCAAAGGCAGGAGGGACCTGGGCAGTGGCTTTGCCAGGCAGTGCAGCGAGGCTCAGATGTTGGGACCAGGGCTGTAATGAACCCCGGAGCGTAGCATCACCCAGAGTGAGCTGCTCCAGCACACAGGCTGGCCCATCAGGCCAGCACTGTAACAAACGGGGAGTGGATAACGAAGCATACCATACACCAACATGGCAACGAACCTCATTAGCAGTGGTAGGGTAAACCTAACAGTCCCAGCTCAGTTCCTGGGTCTTGTAGGGCTACACAAACAGTCCCGGCCCTGACAAGCTTACAGTCTACACCGACAGGACAGGTATGGGGAGGACTATCCTTTCCAAGTTACTGATGGGAAACTGAGGCACCGGAGGTGATGTGCCTCCCCTGAGGCCTCCCAGTGAGTCTGGGGCAGAACCAGGATTTGAAGCCAGGTCTCCTGAGTCCCAGCCCTACTGTCTTAACCCCAAGGGCCACCACAGTGCTCTGGGTGAAGATGGCGAGAGGTATGATGGGACCTCGCCGGACAGCCCAAAAGCCACTGCTTGGCCCGGTGTGATGACGAGAGGCGTGTGCGAAGGGGCTAAGAGCCGAGCAGGCTTGGGATGCTTTGGGAGCCTTGGATTTCGGGGGCTGAAATAAACTGTCCGATGGGATCGGCCGGGGGCGGGGTGGGGGACCCTCGGCCCCCCATTCTGATGCGTCTGCTCTCTCCAGCGGCAGAAAGCAGTCCCTGTGCATGCGTCACCAGGCAGTGCATTAAGGCAGCGCTGTAAACCTACAATTTGAGCGTTTTTGAATATTTACAAATCACTACCTGTCTGTGGGCTGATTTCTGCGGGGACGCGCCTGAGGAATGCGACAAGCCACGGGGTCGGGGGGGAACGGCTGCTTCTGGCCGTATCCTGCGTGCGGTTCAGCGAGGCAGCTCCGGGAGTACCGGGCGGGCGCCTGCGTGCTGCCAACGTGACCTGGCGGACCCACCCCTCCGCTCCCGACCCACGGCCTGCCCAGGCTCGGCCCCTCTGCTGAGATCGAGCCCCGACGGCAGGGTGCAGTTTGGCACACGGCTGCCTGTTTGCTAGAACTGAGCTGAGACTTTTCAACTCAGCTCACATATGCCATCGGCCAAGCAGCAGTCAGAGAGGATCGGCTGTTGGTCCCTGCCCATCTGGGCCAGATCTGAACCATAACCTAGCGGATCATGGGCTTGTATCCCTTTCCCTGTCCCTTCTGAAAGCTTCTGTGGTCAGATCCCACCCCGCACCGTGGGGCAGCCATTTTCGCCAGGTAGAGCAAGTGGGTAAAATGCTTTTGATCTGATTTTGTGCACTCCCTTTGCACTAGTGTAAATGAATGCACCAGGATCAGGCGGCTTCTCGTGCGTGCACCAAGGGAACTCGAGCCAACGCGGGAGCCCACTGGTGCACTAGTCTCCTCGAAGAGCCTGGCCCTGTGCAACCACAGTCATAAATACCATATGTTACCATGGCACCGGGAAGGAGAGGTGGCCATTTTGCTGTATTTCCCTCCCTTGTCAAGTACCTTGATGTCTCTAACGACCCCACATGGCAGTGGACCTTGACGGCTCTCGAAGGGTTTGTTAATTAGCGACGCCTCAGAGCCGAATGGTTATGCCCGAGGGGGAAGGTTTACCCACAGCACCTCGGTGGCAAAGGCAGGACTAGAACCTAGTGTACTGAACCTAGGCAAGTCCCCTCCCCACTGAGCTATGCTGCCTGTCAGCCAGGTGCCCCCAAGCTTCCTTTAAGGTCATGGGGCTTGCCCTTAACATAAGAACGGCCATACTGGGTCAGACCAAAGGTCCATCTAGCCCAGTGTCCTGTCTTCCAACAGTGGCCAATGCCAGGTGCCCCAGAGGCAATGAACAGAACAGGGAATCACCAAGGGATCCATCTCCTGTTGCCCATTCCCAGCTTCTGGCAAACAGAGGCTTTTGTTTGTTTTAAACCTGCTGCCTATTAATTTCATTGGGTGACGCCTAGTTCTTGTGTTATGAGGAGGAGTAAATAACACTTCCTTGTTGACTTTCTCCACACCAGTCATGATTTTATAGACTTCCATCATGTGCCCCAAGTCGTCTCTTTTCCAAGCTGAAGAGTCCCAGTCTTATTAATCTCTCATCATACGGCAGCGGTTCCATATCCCTCATTATTTCTGTTGCCCTTTTCTGAACCTTTTCCAATTCCAACAGATCTTTTCTGAGATGGGATGACCACATCTGCACACAGTATTCAAGACGCGGGCGTCCCATGGATTTATTTAGAGGTAAGATGATATTTTCTGTCCTATTATCTATCCCTTTCTTAATGGCGCCCAGCATTCCCTCTGAGCCCAACCTGTTCACACCCCGGCCCTCCTGCCTGCAGGCCAGGCCCCCTCCCTGAAGCCAGGCAGCGCCAGAAGACTGAAGCAAGCCTTGCTAGCAAGTAGGATAATGTAGTGTTCCCTCATGGCGAGCTGCTCTGAAGAGACAGGGCCAAACTGCATCAATACAGATCTATAGGCTTGGAAGGCGGGAAGCATTTAAGGGGAGCCAAACAGACGACAGCCCCCCCTTTATTATTATTATTTTGGGCAGATGCCGAGTTTCCAGATTCCCTTTGAAGTCCCGGCAGCTGCTGGCCCCTGGGCTCTGGCTCTGCGGAGATAAGTTGTTTCTCTGCGGCCACTTTCCCGGGAAGGGAGAGATATAGACACATATATTTGTCTCCCTATATTGGATGCCAACGTATTCCCTTCAAGCTCGGTAGCGGGGGGCAGGGGGGAGAGAAATGCAGCCTTTCACTCCATCTCCATGTAAATTCATTTGCAGTGCTTCGGCCAAGCCCAGATCAGATGCTTCCAGCCCCCCGCTCCCCGACTCATCCCCAGTTTATCGCCGCCCTGATGCTTAATGGAAAGAGACAGATTCCAGGCGGGTGTTTCGCTGGGGTAAATTGCACATTTACAGCTGAGAGGATTAGAGAGAGCCAGAGGCGGGCTCTTCCCCACACACCCCTGTCTCTTTAAATCAGCTGCTGAGCGAGGGGGAAGGAATGGAAGGAAAGGGAGGCAGGTCCCAGTGTACACCGGGAGTTGCTCTGCCAGGTGTCAGCGGAGGAAACAGGCAGAGGATCAGGCCCAGGCAGTCGGCCTCCTGCATTAGTTGCTGAGCGAGGTGCACAGCAGGAGAGGAGAGATGTGGGGGCTGGGGGTGGAGCCCCCTTGACCTCCTAGACTTAAGACCCTGAGCGCCAGCCCACGATACAACGTCCACATGGCTATATGTAGAGCACTAGCTCATGCCCTGCTAGCATCAGTCCATGTACAGGGGCTGTCAGGGCTAATTCCCCTCTCTGGCACTTTGAGGGCAGAAGGTGGGGGCCTGCAAGATTTCTAAAAATGAACACTGGCTCCTCCAGGCTTGTATTAAAGCCCCAAGTTTACAGCTTCTCTCTGACTTGGGCTTGGTAAACGCCGCCACCACCCATTAGAAAAACTGCCTCTTGCAAATCCAGGAAAACTCACTCGGGAAGTTTTCCCTGAAGCCCCCCAGCTTTTCCGCCCCTCCCTCGGGGAAGCCGAGAAAGAAAACCGAACCAAAGGAAAACCCAGCTGTTGCCACCAGCAAATTGAAAAACATACATACAGACCTTTTACGACCCAAAACTCTTAAACAAGGTAAAATGTAAGAAAAACACAAAGAAAGAAAATCCATCTGGAATTTAGGCTTTTGCTAGATTTTAAAAGAGCAAATCCAAAAATTAAGCACCCAAAATAGCTTTCTTGAGGGTTCAGCTTAAAGGTTACGAGTGCACAAAAGCATTTGGGGTTAGCACAGAGGAGTCCACAAGCCTTACAGAAAATAAAAGAAATGAACCTAATTGAGTCTATCTAAACATTCCCTGTCCCAATGAATCCTTCTAGGTATGAGTATTGAATTTTCATACCTGCTCCAAACTTTACACAGCATTCCAGCTGCTCCCTCCCCTTCAGCCCAGAGGGAACAACAGAGAGAAAAAGGAAAAACTTTTTTCCCCATTTGTAAAAAGTTCTAGCCTTCTCATTGGCTCTTTTGGTCAGGTGCCCACTCCCTTCTCCTTAGCTGAGGGACTTTTTAACCCTTTACAGGTAAAGCAACAGCCACCAAGAGGAACTTTATAGCTAACTGGATGGCTGGGTGTCTATAAAAGGGAGCTCCCCTCCTTTCATTTATCACACAGGCTGTGGGGCTCGCTCCCAGCCGCACTGTAGATGGACCCTAAGTGACTTAGGAGCCTAAAGGAGATGTTTTTGGAAGACACCGATGTCATATAGGCACCTAACTCCAATGGAAGTGAGTAGGAGTTAGAGGTCTACGTGCTATTTGTGACTTTGAAAATCTCCCCCTAAACCTCACTGAAAGTCAATGGGAATTAGGCTCCTAAGTCACTTAGACCCTTTTGCAAGTGATCCCCTGCCTGTGTCTGGCGGCTTGGCTGCTTGTGCTCTATTCCCTCCGCTGTTCAGCTGCCGGGTGTTAGAGAAACTTTGGCCATGGTAGGAGAATCAACAGTGCCGATTTCCACTGATACTGCCAGGGCACGATCCTGCTCCGATCTAGTTCCTTTCCCCCGCCCCGAGCCCTGTCTGCCACCCCCTGGTCACCCGGTTGCCGGCAAAATTCATCCCTCGTCAGCAGCGAAGAGGGAGAGCTCAGTGAGAAGCAAATGAGGCGGGAGAGGTGACGGTGCCGTTCTAATGAAAACTAATTGCGAATAATTCACTCTCATTGTTTACTCAGGAATGAGTTAAGCACATTTCAGGGTAGACTGAGCATTTGAACATTTCTAATGTATTTTTCTTTCTGCTTTAATGATCTCGTTTCTGTCGCCCCGGCCCTGACTCCCTGCTCCGCGCGAGGAAGCTGGGGAGGGGAATGTTCGCTTAATAGAGTTCATCCATAAAGACAAAAATCGGTGTGATTGCTTTGGAGATTGCGAAGGAGGAAATAAGCCCTTAAAAGCCGCTATCGCTCTTTAGGATCCTTCGCAGAGGCATCTCTGTATCTAGTGGGCCCCACCAGGAGCCAAACGTGGGGCTTGCAAGTCCGTAGGTTTTCGGCCAGGCTGACGGGCAGCCGAGAAGGGGATCCCAGGCCATGCGTACCACTAGGGCGTCTGCGGCTTGGTTTGTGCTGCTGGTTGGGAGCCAGCGGGGCAGGGACTCCAGCCAGAACTCGCATTCCTGCTGTACGAAGCCAGGCAATGACGTCTCGACATGCTCAGGAACAGCGGCTGAACGGGCTGGAGAAGGTGCTGAAAAGGGCTCTCACAGCACTGGCTCCAGAGACACGACATCACCTCAGAACGCTGATTCATTGGCTCCATGGACATGACATCACATCAGCATGCTGATCCATTGGCTCAACAGAGATGACATAACATCAGAATGCTGATCCATTGGCTCAATAGAGATGACATCACATCAGCACGCTGACAGCATTGGCTCCATAGAGATGACATCACAGCAGAATGCTGATCTATTGGCTCAATAGAGATGACGTCACATCAGCACGCTGACAGCATTGGCTCCGCTCCGTGTTTGGGTTTGGGTTTGGTCCTGTTCTCACCTGAGGACCGTGCTCGCTCCTTCCAGGCACATACCTGTGAACAGGCAGAGCAGTGACCTGCCCCTTTCGCACCCTGCTCCCCAAATCCACAAAATCACTCCCCGCCCCCAACCCTGGGCCACTACACCAAGCCCAGCTGGGCTGATGACCTCACGCTCAGGGCCCTGCACGGCCATCCCTGCCACCTCCTGTTTCCTGCTCCCCATCCTGAGCGTCCTGGAAAGCTGGTGAGCCCAGGCCGTGTCGGGGGACTCCATGCATCCTTTGCCCCCCACAAACGCCAGGTCCTCGTGCTCGGGATTAGCAGAGTGGCTGCTTGTTCTGTGCATCCTCCTGTGCAGGTGGCGAGGGGGGAGACGCTGGCTTCAGCCTGGCCCCTTGCGACAGAAACGGGCTGCACCATGCAATGGGCCAATGATGCCAGGGAAGCACTGTGCCCCCTGAGATGCCATCCCTCCTGGAGCTCCCTGCTCCCCCAGGGGCCAGGCAGCTCTGTGCACCCCACGCTCGGGGCTGGGGGTGCCCGGCCCAGTCTAGCTACGCACACGCACTGCAGAAGCCAGGGTGATTTCGTTTCTTTGCCGCAGGCATTTCCCAGCTGCTGGGATTTCTCCAGCTCCCTGCAAGGAAAGGGGGCCACCAGGAGAGCGAGAGGGACAGAG
>VOCN01060806.1:0-12374 GCA_007922305.1 Dermatemys mawii
CTGGAGTAACGAGGAGCTGCCCCCTACATCCAGTGCTCCTGCCCCGCTCCCTACAGCACCCCCTGCTGGGAGAGGCCAGGGCTGGAGTAGCGAGGAGCTGCCCCCCACATCCAATGCTCCTGCCCTGCTCCCTACAGCGCCCCTTGCTGCAATGGCTAGGACCCACGTAGCCAAGAACTCCCCCCAGAGCTAGTGTGCCCTGCCGCACCCCCTGCTTGGGAAGGCTAGAACAGGGGTCGCCAGGACCTTGTCCCCCAGCAAGCGCTCCGGCCCTGCTCCTGACAAGCGCCCCCTGCTGGCACTGGCTAGGCTCAGGCAGGCAGGGGCTCCAGAGCAGCCAGACCCCGCCCCCCATGCGTCCCCTTTCAATGCCTCCACCCACTGCACTGGGAGATGGAGCCGTGACCCCATTCGCCCCCATTCGATTAGTTAATTGTACCGTCATTGTGCTGAGGGGGCTCTGGCTGAGATCGGGGCTTCACTGTGCTGGGTGCTGTACATACATACACAGAGCAAGACACTCCCTGCCTCAAACCTAAATAGGCAAGGAAGGCTAAGGCTAGGGAGCGGGGAGGGAGGGATTATTAGACCTGTTTTGTAGGCAGGGAAACTGAGGCACAGAGCAACTCATGGCTTTCCCAAGGGCACACAGGGAGTCCTGGGACTAAGACCTCTTGAGTTCTTCACCCACAAGGCCAGCCTCTCTCTGGACTCCTTGTCCTGCTGGATAAAGCCAGCATGGGCCAGTCTGCAACAGCCGAGCCTGGACTCAGGGCCCCAGCGCGTCCCCTCCAGGACAAACTGTTGAACTCTCAGGGTAATTAAGCCCAAGGGAGGTGGTGGGATCCCCATCACAGCAGTTTAAGGTCAGGCTGGACAAATCCATCAGGGATGGTCTAGGTTTACTTGGCTCTGTCTCTGCACACCCCAGTCCTGGCTCACAGCCCTCTGCTATCCCAGTGCTGGGCTCCCCCCACATCCCTGCCAGTGCACCCCAATCCTGATCCACAACCTCCCTGCTGCCCCAACCCTGGGCTCCCCACACACCTCTGCTAATGCATCCTGCCTGCTGGGGTCCGAGCTGTTCCAGGTTGGGGTGGGGGGATACAGGACAGGGATGGGGATGGAATCCCTTGAGGCATCACCCATCCTGTCCAGGGCATGTTCAAATGGAGTTAACTCCACTCTGCCTCCCCTAGGGATCCTGGGGACAAAGCATCCCCTGTCGCTAGCCTGGTGATGACTAGACAGAGGAGTATGTGTGGGGGTAGACAGTCTCTCCGTAGATCTCCCGCAGGAAATCAGCATATTTATTCTACTCCCCACCTGCTGGCTAGTAGCCCATTCTCCTCTCCTGCCTGCCCAGCATTTCTCTGCGCATCCTTCCAAAGAAACCCAACGTGCGGCGCTTCTACTGAGGTCAGGATTTCTTTCCATCTCCTCCCCACTCACGAGGGCGGGAGAGCTAATGTCCCATGCTGCACGAAGGGGCGGGAGGGGGGGAGCAGTCAGCAGCCAGGCATTACAAATTGGTTTAGGGCAAAACCTTTCATAACCTACAAACAAAAGAACAACAAATGCTATTGCCCCATAACATAACATCAGTCCAGTCACTCATCAACCACACTCCAGCTGCCTCACACCAGGTCCCAGCAACCTTCCTCATCAGCCTCAGGGCTCCAACTCCCTAGCGTGCCAGGAGCCTGGGAATTTATAGAGAGCTTCCCTACCCAGAACCCTTTGCAGAGAAGGAAAGTCCTGCCCTTGCCTTGAAGGATGATTGACAGTTTGTCTAGCCAACCAGCTCTTTTTCCATCATACTGGTTCCATAAGGACTTTGCCCCATTGACACAGATCAGGGACAGAGGCTGGGATTCCCTTAGGTACCCAAGTCCCATTGGTTTCATTGGGAGCTAGGAGCCTGTGTACCTCTGAGGATCTCAGCCTCCTGAATCCCAACCCAATGCTCTGTCCTAGGAACCATAGTATTCAGCCATATGCATGGAAGCAGAGGCCTGGTCCGTCCATCCACTGAGGACCATGGGCTGCTCCCGTGGAGCGAGGGGCAGCTGGAGGGGGCTCTGTGTTTGGACAAGGGCTGAGTGGCCCCGTGGGGGTTTTGTCACCGTCGCCAATTCTCATTTGTGTTCATGAAGCCAATGTGAATGCACCAGCCTTTCCTCAATACTGCAATATAAATAATAGACGCCAATGATAATACCAGGCGAAGGCTGGGATACAACAGTGGGGCCGGAATTTCAGGGGCTGGTAGAAGAGGACGCAGGGAAGGAGCATCGTCTAATGGTTAGAGCCGGGTGTGAGCCATTTTGGGTCCTGTGACTCGCGCGCCTCCCTGCTCCATTGCCTCAGTTTCCCCCCTCCCCGGGGAAAAAGAAAGATAATGCCGCTTCCCTATGGCCAGGGCACCACATTCCTGGCTGCTTGTGAAGTCCTTTGAGCTCCTAGGATGGCAGGGGCTGGAGGCGGGCAAAGGAGCCCGTTGGGCAGGGCTGGGACCCCGGCCCATCAGCTGGGATTTCTGGAGGCACGTCCCAGCTACGTCTCTGTGCTGATGCATTTTCACGCCAAGCATCCCTCTTGTGCTCTCCTGCCTAGTCCCACCTCTCCGAAGCCCGGCTGTCAGGGAAGCCTCCCTAATGAAATGGCAGAGCTTGGCTCAGTGGAGGAGAGAAGCAGCTACCTTTAATCTCCATGGTGAAGCGCGGCAGGGTCTGTAAGGGAGCGGGTGGGGGTGGGGAAGGCGCTAATATCAGTGGTTGCTGCCGCAGCGGGGACCAGGGAAGAGAAGCTGGGAAAATGCGACGTCCCCTGGCACCGTCGTGGGAAATGCAGCTTGGCCCTGGCACCGTCGTGGGAAATGCAGCTTGGCCCTGGCACGCAGCCCCCTTTCGCCCGTCGCTGGTGGCAGGCCGCTGCCCGCATCCGAGGCAGATCAGCCAGAGGGGGCCGGGCTGGCATCTGCGAGTGTGAATCTCTGTGTGTGTGAGTCAGGCCTGCCTTTCATCGCAGCCTCCCTGGGCTCGGTGCCTTTCATCCCGTGGGGACCGGCGCAGCGGAGCCACCCACCTGGGGCTCGGAGCTGGGCAGAGAACCAGCCTGCTCGCTTCAAACACTGAGGCAGGCTGGGCGGCACAAAGGGGCCCTGCTGGCACACATGGCTCCCTGGGGCTGCTCTGGAGTGGGGCGGGGCAGTGAACGGCATGTGTGTGTCGGAGGTGTGTGTGTGTGTGAGTGTGTGTGTGAGTGTGTGTGCGCGCGCACACCTGGGAGTGTGTCAATGTGCGTGTGCGCACCTGGGAGTGCATGTGTGGGGGAGTGTGTGCATGTGTGTGCACCTGAAAGTGTGTGTGCGTGCAGGGTGGACTCTGTGTGTGTGTGCCTGCCTGGGAGTGTGTGGGAGTGTGTGTGTGTGCCTGGAAGTGCATGTGTGTGGGGGGCCAAAATGGTGTATTACAGCGGAGCGGCTGGAGGCAGGAGGGGAACCGGGCTTCACGCTAGATCTAGAAGCTGTGCCGGGGTCAGCAGGGTTGTCAGCCGGGGTGGGAGGAGGTTGGGTGCAGACCTCGGTGCCCGGCCTCTATGCCTGCCCCCCACTGCGTCAGCCTGGTGACTCACCGCCTAAAGCCAAGCCCAGGGGTGGATGGACATGAAACGGGGCCGGGAGCTGCCCAAGTGCAGGGAGCTGCGCTAGCAAGAGGCTCCCACGCTCCCCGACCCCCTGAATGTTCCAAAGTCATGAGGCAGGCTCACGAAAAGTCACGAGATTGTTACAGAATCTCATGATTTTAAAGTCAATATTAGACTTGGTGTTCTTTGTATGGGCCTTCTGCTTTGGGGGAAGCTTTCTCCACAGTCACGAGGGCTAGAAACTTTTTCTTTAAGAACGAAGGCTGGAAGCATCACAGATCCACCCGACTCCCGGAGCTGGGGCGGTCCATGCAGCAGAGAGCACGCTAGCTGTTTGTTGCAATGGGTTAATAACATTAAAGGTGACACCTGCCAGCTAGAGATGCGGTGGGGAGCCCCTTTCCATAGCTGCGCCTTGGAGGGCTGGGAGAAATGGTGGTAATTAAGTTAATTTGCACATGAAAATCAGGCTCAGTTTGAATCTGTTAATTTTTTAATTGGCTGTTTAATGTACATATCTGCTGTGTTTTCCTAGACATCAGGACTATGGTTCCCGGGCAGTAATGAATGGAAAAGGCATTCACGGGCGTATGCAAAGGACCCGGCATTTGCATAGACTCATTTCATTTGCACCAAATGATTAACAGATTAATAGGCCACTAATAAACGCTGCCATTCCTCTACAGCTGTCACCCCATGCTGCTGTCAGGCAAAGGAATCTGCCCGGGCAAATTGCAACCACAAAGCCAGTCCCTCCTGCAATTCCCAGGCAGCTGGATTCAAAGCTGCCTCTCTACAGTTGTGGGGTCTGGATTAGAACGGAGCCACACACCAAGATCTACAAGGATGGGGCAATATATGGACTGCCGGTAGATTGCTCGATAGACAGACAGAAAGATAGATACCCGGGTACGTATGGAGCTAGAGAGGTAGATAACATATCTCAAGCTTGTGAGAACAGAGGTTCTCCTGTGATTTTTGCGCCATCATCATTAGGCCTTGGGAAATATTGTAAATAGCCTCCAAGGTGGTTGGGTTTGGGGCTCCCCGAGGTGGAAAGTAATTCAGAGCTTGGGAGCGAAACCCGCTGGGGAATCGAGACAGGCAGTCCCCATGCAGCTCTGGGGCTGCTTCCCGTGGGCGTATAGGACCCGGTTCAGCCAAAGCGCTTGCTCACAGGCTGACGTCCCTCTGACTTAAATGGAGTTTAAGCCAGTGTTTGGTGCTTCGCTGAAGTGGGCCCCTCCTGCTGCCTTTATTCTGGCCAGTGGGCAAGGATCCCAGACCCAGATCCTATTTAGGTGCCTAACTCCCATGGGCCCTGGGAAGGATCTGGGCTCCAGTGACTTAAGCAGCTCCAGGAATCTCCTCCATGGCTTCGCCTGCCTGTTGCTATTTTCCAGAGCATGGGGGCTGGGAGTTAGGGCTGTGTCCCAGCTACTGGGGGTCTCTTTCGGTCACTACATCTACTGGGACGACTTAACGCTGAGCTTTACTGACTCCATCAGCACTGCACGGGCATTCACTGGTGAAACTCCCAGGGCCAAATGGCGTAAACCAGCTAAACAGAGGGGAGCCATATCCATTTACACCCATGGAGGATCGGGCCCCTGAAACCCTGCTCCACCCTGCACTGGTCTCTGTGTAAAGCCTGGGAAGGCTTCTTAGAGGACCAGCCTCTTCTTCGCCCAATGAGTGCATAGACTGCGGAACTCATTGCCACTGGACATCATTGCATCATAAATTTGGCAGGGTCCAAAGCGGGGTGGATAACAAGCGTAGCCAGAGCGCTCAGAGTACTGGCAGGGTGAGTAAACATTGTACTTCAGGGTTTAAGCTGAACTTAACTGTCAGAGATTTGGATGAGCTATATGTGGGGAGGGGGGTAGATTATTCCCCACCTGCAGGGTTCCTTACTCCTGCCTCTGAAGCAAGCTAGCCACTGCCGGGGAGGGTGTGTGTGTGCTCAGCTCAGTTCCTGTGTTCTTGGAAGGTCTGAAATTCTAGCCAGGCGCCTGGAGAGGGTCGTGCCTGGCAGGACTCCTGGGTTCTCTCCCCAGCTCTGCCGCCTGAAGTGAGTCATTTAGCTTGGCAGTTCCCCCGCTATGCGAAATTGGGTGAGTTAACACTTAGCTGCCTCCCGGGGCGGCTGGGCTAATCTGCCTGGAAAGGGCTTGGGGATCCTTTGATGGAGAGCAATTATCATAATCTCTGCGGCGAGCGCAGCAGGGAGGTGAGGACTCACCAAGGCCCAGGCGCCAGACTCCAGCCTGGAATAGCTGCGGCATCAGCCTCCCGTGATGGACAAAGGGGTGGGGAGGGGGGGCTTGAAGGGACGAGGTCACAGGATGCACCTGGAACCGGCCCCCCCTTCCCTCCCTGGGCTCCAGACACATCTGCTCTCCCAAGGGACCCTCCTGGATCCTTGCCACAAAACACCTCCCCACGACAACAGCACCCAAAGGCAGGAGGGACCTGGGCAGTGGCTTTGCCAGGCAGTGCAGCGAGGCTCAGATGTCGGGACCAGGGCTGTAATGAACCCCGGAGCGTAGCATCACCCAGAGTGAGCTGCTCCAGCACACAGGCTGGCCCATCAGGCCAGCACTGTAACAAACGGGGAGTGGATAACGAAGCATACCATACACCAACATGGCAACGAACCTCATTAGCAGTGGTAGGGTAAACCTAACAGTCCCAGCTCAGTTCCTGGGTCTTGTAGGGCTACACAAACAGTCCCGGCCCTGACAAGCTTACAGTCTACACCGACAGGACAGGTAGGGGGAGGACTATCCTTTCCAAGTTACTGATGGGAAACTGAGGCACCGGAGGTGATGTGCCTCCCCTGAGGCCTCCCAGTGAGTCTGGGGCAGAACCAGGATTTGAAGCCAGGTCTCCTGAGTCCCAGCCCTACTGTCTTAACCCCAAGGGCCACCACAGTGCTCTGGGTGAAGATGGCGAGAGGTATGATGGGACCTCGCCGGACAGCCCAAAAGCCACTGCTTGGCCCGGTGTGATGACGAGAGGCGTGTGCGAAGGGGCTAAGAGCCGAGCAGGCTTGGGATGCTTTGGGAGCCTTGGATTTCGGGGGCTGAAATAAACTGTCCGATGGGATCGGCCGGGGGCGGGGTGGGGGACCCTCGGCCCCCCATTCTGATGCGTCTGCTCTCTCCAGCGGCAGAAAGCAGTCCCTGTGCATGCGTCACCAGGCAGTGCATTAAGGCAGCGCTGTAAACCTACAATTTGAGCGTTTTTGAATATTTACAAATCACTACCTGTCTGTGGGCTGATTTCTGCGGGGACGCGCCTGAGGAATGCGACAAGCCACGGGGTGGGGGGGGAACGGCTGCTTCTGGCCGTATCCTGCGTGCGGTTCAGCGAGGCAGCTCCGGGAGTACCGGGCGGGCGCCTGCGTGCTGCCAACGTGACCTGGCGGACCCACCCCTCCGCTCCCGACCCACGGCCTGCCCAGGCTCGGCCCCTCTGCTGAGATCGAGCCCCGACGGCAGGGTGCAGTTTGGCACACGGATGCCTGTTTGCTAGAACTGAGCTGAGACTTTTCAACTCAGCTCACATATGCCATCGGCCAAGCAGCAGTCAGAGAGGATTGGCTGTTGGTCCCTGCTCATCTGGGCCAGATCTGAACCATAACCTAGCGGATCATGGGCTTGTATCCCTTTCCCTCTCCCTTCTGAAAGCTTCTGTGGTCAGATCCCACCTCGCACCGTGGGGCAGCCATTTTCGCCAGGTAGAGCAAGTGGGTAAAATGCTTTTGATCTGATTTTGTGCACTCCCTTTGCACTAGTGTAAATGAATGCACCAGGATCAGGCGGCTTCTCATGCGTGCACCAAGGGAACTCGAGCCAACGCGGGAGCCCACTGGTGCACTAGTCTCCTCGAAGAGCCTGGCCCTGTGCAACCACAGTCATAAATACCATATGTTACCATGGCACCGGGAAGGAGAGGTGGCCATTTTGCTGTATTTCCCTCCCTTGTCAAGTACCTTGATGTCTCTAACGACCCCACATGGCAGTGGACCTTGACGGCTCTCGAAGGGTTTGTTAATTAGCGACGCCTCAGAGCCGAATGGTTATGCCCGAGGGGGAAGGTTTACCCACAGCACCTCGGTGGCAAAGGCAGGACTAGAACCTAGTGTACTGAACCTAGGCAAGTCCCCTCCCCACTGAGCTATGCTGCCTGTCAGCCAGGTGCCCCCAAGCTTCCTTTAAGGTCATGGGGCTTGCCCTTAACATAAGAACGGCCATACTGGGTCAGACCAAAGGTCCATCTAGCCCAGTGTCCTGTCTTCCAACAGTGGCCAATGCCAGGTGCCCCAGAGGCAATGAACAGAACAGGGAATCATCAAGGGATCCATCTCCTGTTGCCCATTCCCAGCTTCTGGCAAACAGAGGCTTTTGTTTGTTTTAAACCTGCTGCCTATTAATTTCATTGGGTGACGCCTAGTTCTTGTGTTATGAGGAGGAGTAAATAACACTTCCTTGTTGACTTTCTCCACACCAGTCATGATTTTATAGACTTCCATCATGTGCCCCAAGTCGTCTCTTTTCCAAGCTGAAGAGTCCCAGTCCTATTAATCTCTCATCATACGGCAGCGGTTCCATATCCCTCATTATTTCTGTTGCCCTTTTCTGAACCTTTTCCAATTCCAACAGATCTTTTTTGAGATGGGATGACCACATCTGCACACAGTATTCAAGACGCGGGCGTCCCATGGATTTATTTAGAGGTAAGATGATATTTTCTGTCCTATTATCTATCCCTTTCTTAATGGCGCCCAGCATTCCCTCTGAGCCCAACCTGTTCACACCCCGGCCCTCCTGCCTGCAGGCCAGGCCCCCTCCCTGGAGCCAGGCAGCGCCAGAAGACTGAAGCAAGCCTTGCTAGCAAGTAGGATAATGTAGTGTTCCCTCATGGCGAGCTGCTCTGAAGAGACAGGGCCAAACTGCATCAATACAGATCTATAGGTTTGGAAGGCGGGAAGCATTTAAGGGGAGCCAAACAGACGACAGCCCCCCCTTTATTATTATTATTTTGGGCAGATGCCGAGTTTCCAGATTCCCTTTGAAGTCCCGGCAGCTGCTGGCCCCTGGGCTCTGGCTCTGCGGAGATAAGTTGTTTCTCTGCGGCCACTTTCCCGGGAAGGGAGAGATATAGACACATATATTTGTCTCCCTATATTGGATGCCAACGTATTCCCTTCAAGCTCGGTAGCGGGGGGCAGGGGGGAGAGAAATGCAGCCTTTCACTCCATCTCCATGTAAATTCATTTGCAGTGCTTCGGCCAAGCCCAGATCAGATGCTTCCAGCCCCCCGCTCCCCGACTCATCCCCAGTTTATCGCCGCCCCGATGCTTAATGGAAAGAGACAGATTCCAGGCGGGTGTTTCGCTGGGGTAAATTGCACATTTACAGCTGAGAGGATTAGAGAGAGCCAGAGGCGGGCTCTTCCCCACACGCCCCTGTCTCTTTAAATCAGCTGCTGAGCGAGGGGGAAGGAATGGAAGGAAAGGGAGGCAGGTCCCAGTGTACACCGGGAGTTGCTCTGCCAGGTGTCAGCGGAGGAAACAGGCAGAGGATCAGGCCCAGGCAGTCGGCCTCCTGCATTAGTTGCTGAGCGAGGTGCACAGCAGGAGAGGAGAGATGTGGGGGTTGGGGGTGGAGCCCCCTTTACCTCCTAGACTTAAGACCCTGAGCACCAGCCCACGATACAACGTCCACATGGCTATATGTAGAGCACTAGCTCATGCCCTGCTAGCATCAGTCCATGTACAGGGGCTGTCAGGGCTAATTCCCCTCTCTGGCACTTTGAGGGCAGAAGGTGGGGGCCTGCAAGATTTCTAAAAATGAACACTGGCTCCTCCAGGCTTGTATTAAAGCCCCAAGTTTACAGCTTCTCTCTGACTTGGGCTTGGTAAACGCCGCCACCACCCATTAGAAAAACTGCCTCTTGCAAATCCAGGAAAACTCACTCGGGAAGTTTTCCCTGAAGCCCCCCAGCTTTTCCGCCCCTCCCTCAGGGAAGCCGAGAAAGAAAACCGAACCAAAGGAAAACCCAGCTGTTGCCACCAGCAAATTGAAAAACATACATACAGACCTTTTACGACCCAAAACTCTTAAACAAGGTAAAATGTAAGAAAAACACAAAGAAAGAAAATCCATCTGGAATTTAGGCTTTTGCTAGATTTTAAAAGAGCAAATACAAAAATTAAGCACCCAAAATAGCTTTCTTGAGGGTTCAGCTTAAAGGTTACGAGTGCACAAAAGCATTTGGGGTTAGCACAGAGGAGTCCACAAGCCTTACAGAAAATAAAAGAAATGAACCTAATTGAGTCTATCTAAACATTCCCTGTCCCAATGAATCCTTCTAGGTATGAGTGTTGAATTTTCATACCTGCTCCAAACTTTACACAGCATTCCAGCTGCCCCCTCCCCTTCAGCCCAGAGGGAACAACAGAGAGAAAAAGGAAAAACTTTTTTCCCCATTTGTAAAAAGTTCTAGCCTTCTCATTGGCTCTTTTGGTCAGGTGCCCACTCCCTTCTCCTTAGCTGAGGGACTTTTTAACCCTTTACAGGTAAAGCAACAGCCACCAAGAGGAACTTTATAGCTAACTGGATGGCTGGGTGTCTATAAAAGGGAGCTCCCCTCCTTTCATTTATCACACAGGCTGTGGGGCTCGCTCCCAGCCGCACTGTAGATGGACCCTAAGTGACTTAGGAGCCTAAAGGAGATGTTTTTGGAAGACACCGATGTCATATAGGCACCTAACTCCTATGGGAAGTGAGTAGGAGTTAGGGGTCTACGTGCTATTTGTGACTTTGAAAATTTCCCCCTAAACCTCACTGAAAGTCAATGGGAATTAGGCTCCTAAGTCACTTAGACCCTTTTGCAAGTGATCCCCTGCCTGTGTCTGGCGGCTTGGCTGCTTGTGCTCTATTCCCTCCGCTGTTCAGCTGCCGGGTGTTAGAGAAACTTTGGCCATGGTAGCGGAATCAACAGCGCCGATTTCCACTGATACTGCCAGGGCACGATCCTGCTCCGATCTAGTTCCTTTCCCCCGCCCCGAGCCCTGTCTGCCACCCCCTGGTCACCCGGTTGCCGGCAAAATTCATCCCTCGTCAGCAGCGAAGAGGGAGAGCTCAGTGAGAAGCAAATGAGGCGGGAGAGGTGATGGTGCCGTTCTAATGAAAACTAATTGCGAATAATTCACTCTCATTGTTTACTCAGGAATGAGTTAAGCACATTTCAGGGTAGACTGAGCATTTGAACATTTCTAATGTATTTTTCTTTCTGCTTTAATGATCTCGTTTCTGTCGCCCCGGCCCTGACTCCCTGCTCCGCGCGAGGAAGCCGGGGAGGGGAATGTTCGCTTAATAGAGTTCATCCATAAAGACAAAAATCGGTGTGATTGCTTTGGAGATTGCGAAGGAGGAAATAAGCCCTTAAAAGCCGCTATCGCTCTTTAGGATCCTTCGCAGAGGCATCTCTGTATCTAGTGGGCCCCACCAGGAGCCAAACGTGGGGCTTGCAAGTCCGTAGGTTTTCGGCCAGGCTGACGGGCAGCCGAGAAGGGGATCCCAGGCCATGCGTACCACTAGGGCGTCTGCGGCTTGGTTTGTGCTGCTGGTTGGGAGTCAGCGGGGCAGGGACTCCAGCCAGAACTCGCATTCCTGCTGTACGAAGCCAGGCAATGACGTCTCGACATGCTCAGGAACAGCGGCTGAACGGGCTGGAGAAGGTGCTGAAAAGGGCTCTCACAGCACTGGCTCCAGAGACACGACATCACCTCAGAACGCTGATTCATTGGCTCCATGGACATGACATCACATCAGCATGCTGATCCATTGGCTCAACAGAGATGACATAACATCAGAATGCTGATCCATTGGCTCAATAGAGATGACATCACATCAGCACGCTGACAGCATTGGCTCCATAGATATGACATCACAGCAGAATGCTGATCTATTGGCTCAGTAGAGATGACATCACATCAGCACGCTGACAGCATTGGCTCCGCTCCGTGTTTGGGTTTGGTCCTGTTCTCACCTGAGGACCGTGCTCGCTCCTTCCAGGCACATACCTGTGAACAGGCAGAGCAGTGACCTGCCCCTTTCTCGCCCTGCTCCCCAAATCCACAAAATCACTCCCCGCCCCCAACCCTGGGCCACTAAACCAAGCCCAGCTGGGCTGATGACCTCACGCTCAGGGCCCTGCACGGCCATCCCTGCCACCTCCTGTTTCCTGCTCCCCATCCTGAGCGTCCTGGAAAGCTGGTGAGCCCAGGCCGTGTTGGGGGACTCCATGCATCCTTTGCCCCCCACAAACGCCAGGTCCTCGTGCTCGGGATTAGCAGAGCGGCTGCTTGTTCTGTGCATCCTCCTGTGCAGGTGGCGAGGGGGGAGACGCTGGCTTCAGCCTGGCCCCTTGCGACAGAAACGGGCTGCACCATGCAATGGGCCAATGATGCCAGGGAAGCACTGTGCCCCCTGAGATGCCATCCCTCCTGGAGCTCCCTGCTCCCCCAGGGGCCAGGCAGCTCTGTGCACCCCACGCTCGGGGCTGGGGGTGCCCGGCCCAGTCTAGCTACGCACACGCACTGCAGAAGCCAGGGTGATTTCGTTTCTTTGCCGCAGGCATTTCCCAGCTGCTGGGATTTCTCCCGCTCCCTGCAAGGAAAGGGGGCCACCAGGAGAGCGAGAGGGACAGAG